>PDGT01000097.1:603632-646481 GCA_003671415.1 Megathymus violae | reverse complement strand
TTTGCCTCCATTGTTTGCCTCTATTGTTTGCCACTATTGTTTTTCTCACCGCAACGGTCGGCCACCCTTCTAGAGACTTCGTAAGCCTGCCGACTTCGAGAAGCTTCGTAACAATAATTTTGAAATAGTAGTTCTTGTAATACAACAGTAATGGTCTAGTAGTTTGGAAATGGCTCTTTCGGACGAGAAACTCGAGTTCTAATCGTAATAACTGCAGGTAGTCGATGTATTTCAACGATGCATTCCGACAGATAAGAGGCCAAGTGATAGCCGTCTCTAGTTTTAATGTTAGAAATGAATTATCGCCTTCTTTTGTTTCTGAAAACATCCTGAGGAAACTTTTACACCTGAGAGCTTTCGATAATGTATTTGTAACTTGTAATATGGGTCATAATCTAGAGTACTTTTCATCCTGGAAAATAAATATGTTCCCGAGGAATATGAAAAAAAAAGTTGTATGTATGTATCAACATTCCTTTAAGTTGGATATATAAAGAAAATTTGGCCACATAGTTATGGCCTCTGTTGTTTTTGTCTGACCTTTCGAGAACCCACGTAAGACTGCCGCCCTCTTTTCGACCGGCCCTTCGAGAAGTCTCGTAACAATATGATTTTAAACAGATATCATCACAGAAATTATACATTTTAATTGTGACGAGTACACACGAGTTGTTTGTCTTGCCATGGCCATGATCCATGGGTTCCGTGAGTACAATTGAATACTAATTCCGCGAGTACAAGTTACATGTAAAATGTATAAAGGATTATTGTGTATTTATTTATCCTTGGGTATGTATTGGGTAAATTTTGTTCTCTTAACCCAATTAGATTTCAATTATACTGTCAATTTGTATAAAAACTTAATAATAATGATAGTCTTAGAGCGTTCACGAGGCTCTTCGCGCAAGGGTCATATTCAAACAGCAATAACTCTCGAGTCATGTAACTGATAACAATCATTTTGATGTCGATTTGTTAGTAATATCCTTAAGTATTAGGACAGTACAAAAATGTAGTATCAATGTGTTAGTTTTTAACATCTGTAGGAACCTTGCGTCTAGAGAAATAGGTATGTTTTGGTGGAGGTATCTACAAGAAAAAAAAATATATAATGGCGGCCATTTCGATTTTTTCGATGAAATTATGTGTATTTCGTAAGCTTAAATTATCGCCGAGTCATGATTAAACACACTATTTAATAAACATGATTATTTAAAATTTTATGTTTTTTGCCTTGATTAGATATCATAAAGTTTACTGACACTTTATATAGCTTATCATCTGTGTAATCACGTGTTATCAATGCATACCAATTTTCATTACGATCGGTGAAGTCGTTTTTGAGTCATAACCAAATCGTCAAATTAATTTGAGTAATTCATACAAGGAATATTTATCATGAAAGGTAAAAAAATTGAATTTACAGATAGAGAAGCACTCTAAATTTATATAGTAATTTAGATAATCACTAGATCGGTGAAAGAATATTCTTAAAAAATCTATACACATGACAGACAATTATTATATTATTATTATTTATGGACAATTTAACTCAAATTCAAAATCATTTAATCATGTTGGTGTTCTGTAAGTACACTTATGCATGTAATTTTTTGCTTCTACTACCGTTTTGTAAAGGTGCTTTAACATTGAAGAGAAGAAGCGGCGAAAGGAACTCCTCGGCACATCTTTTAGACAACACGTGGCAATTACAAAACTTTAAACCCGCGCGAAACAGGTTTCGACACTGTTATCTCCAGTCGCTCTTGTCATTAATATATTCATCTATACCAGAGGTTCCCAAACTTATTTTTCTCATAGACCACTTTCAAAATTTTGCTGGTTAAGGTGGACCCCCTGCAGCTACATTTCTACTATATTCCCAAAACTTGACAAAAAAATTGACGATTAGATCTAACTATGGAAATTTGCGTTGCGGCTGCGTTCCATCCACGAATTAACAGTTTTCGAAAAAAAGTGAGAATTGATTGGTTAATTAATTGATTGTGCTGTGAGTGGATGTCAAAAAAGTAAAGTTGGTCAATCAAAAAAGTGATTCCATTCAACTTCACTTTTTTGACACCTACTCACAGCACAAGGAACCAATCAATTCTCACTTATTTATTTAGAAAACTCCTCATTCAGTGTGGTAAAAATAAAAAGAAAAATAATATATTTGCTTGTGTTATTTATTAAAATATGTATTATTATTATACAATTACTCAGTCGAAAATTAAACATTAATAATTTCTTCAATGACAATCACAAAATAGTCATAATTTTAATGGGATGGATGTACTTGATGGATTGACAGCAAATTATCAATATTTGGCTTCAGTTTTGTTAGGAATAACCGCAAATCTCCCCGTTCTGTGATATTCAATTTGTTCCTTTTTTTTGTTAAAAGGTTTGTAACGACGCTAAAACTTTTTTCGACAAGATATGACGACGGAAACGCTATCAAAAGCTTTCTCGCAACTCTCCACAGTCCAGGATATTTTTCGGGTATTTCTGCCTGTAACCAAAATGTTTGATATCCTCTTCTAAATTTCACGTCCGTTTCATCAAATGGATTTATAACCCATGGTGGTATTTCCATCGTCAGAATATCTTCAAATCTGATTTTGAAGTCATCATGCAGGGCAATTAAATGTTGAACGTATGTGTGAATATCCTCATCGAGGCATTCTACCTGTGACAAGTTTGAAAACTGGGAAAATTCGCGCCGACTAATATTTTGCTTCATAAATTTCAATTTTCCAAGAAAAGCTGAAATTACACCCTTTGCTTTTATTAAATTGAGGCTGTCCCCTTGTAATTGTAAGTTAATGTCATTAAATTTTTTGAACAAATCTGTCAAATACGCGATGTCTGCTTTCGAATTGATCAGGTTTTCTTGAATCTAATTATTTATTTTTAATTTATTTAAATCTGGATCTTTACTTTCCAGAAACTCTAACACTGATTCAAAAAGTGAGTAAAATCTTGTGAAACATGCACCTTTCGACAACTAGCATACTTCAGTATGTAAGAGCAATCTTTGAAAGTCTTCATCATTTTCATCGCACAATTGTGCAAATAAACGCGTATTCAATGCATTACTTCTTATTTTGTTAACTGCATTAATCACAAATTGAAGCGAATGGTGCAATCTATCACTCAAATATTTCGCTACTAGGTGTTGTCAGTGAATGACACAGTGAATTGCAGTTACCTCTGGTATAATTCTTTTAAGATGGTTTATAAACCCACGATATCGCCCGACCATGGCAGGAGCTCCATCTGTTGCCGCCGAAATAACGTTTGTAAATGGAATCGATTTATCCCTAAAAAAATCACTCAGGACATTAAATATTGATTCACCTTAAGTGTCCGTCTCTAAGTTTTCGCGAATAGTAGCTTTTCATGAATTTCTTCGTTCATAACAAATCGAACATATGCCAACAATAATGCTTTATTACCAGGTAAAGTTGACTCGTCCAGTTGTATAGAAAAATGAGTTGTTTGTAGATAATTACAAAAGAAACTTTCAATATTAGAGCTCATTTCATCAATTCGTCTTTGTACAGTGTTGTTACTCAAAGGAATTCTTTTGAGTATATCAAATGAGGATTTGTGCAGACTAGTTTTTAAAACCTCTTTCATAGCGGGTAAAATTAACTGTTCTCCAATGGAGTGCGGTTTTTCAAATTTCGCTAACGTAATGAGATATTGTAAGATGCCCTCAAGCCATCATCGTTACTTTTAGACGTTGAAGCGAACATGCCGTGCACGCTGGGTCTCTTTTCATATTTTTCTTTCAATGTTTGAAAATATTTCAAACCTTTACCTATTTTATCAGGATGACACCTCTTAGATGATCTTCGAGCTTCGATGGTTTCATAGAGTCATTGCTCAAAACTTTGTTGCATAAAAGGCATATCGGCAATCGCTTGTCTGCTTTTGATGGAACGAAACCAAATTTGAAATAATCAACACTGTACTGTCGACATTTCTTCTTAGATTCAGCCATGTTTCATATCAGTTACCTACCTGTAAATAAAAAAAAAAACTTTGTTTTAATAATCTTAAGGCGGTGTTACTTAACAGGATATGGCATGACATATTTTAACTGAGTAGGTTTAATTAATTATAGCAATGAATTCAACTAAGTACCGGTGACTTTGATAGATTTCTGTAAATTCGATGTAAAATACTTTTAAATAATATTTTCATATCAAAACTCCGCGATTTTAATTATTTATTTATTACCTTGATGCACGTTACGACGAGTATGTAAAGACACGAACAATTTATGAAAATATATGTAATGATTGAGTGAATCATCACATAGTTGGGAAATAAAAAAAATTACTAATAAAGTAGGGACAAAATGTTAAATCTTTTTCGGCTTTCTGTTCTTTTATGGAAGTACATATCTAATTATGGCTCTGTTCAGTATTTTATTTAGAATACGTACCTACTGCACGCAAACATTACAAATATATTACAACAAAAATATATCTCCTATCGCAGCTGGGTTGGAAGAGATTTCTTTCAGGAATAAGCCTCATCTTTTGTACCTACGTAATTTTTCGTAATTTGTCCCTTTTTGGTTTACCTACGTGTACAATAAATTGTAAAATAAGTAATAAATAAAATAAAAGTATGTATAACAAATGAATTGGCAGATAAGTACTTACTTTTTACGACACTAGCAAACACTAACATCGATTCACTTTACTTTTCGTAATTCCGGAAACAAATAAGTTACGTTTATCCTTCGCATTCGTATTTATATTGGTGAAGAATCAAACAAGTTCATGCAAGATTCCAAGCACAAACACAAGTTGTACTTCGTTTCCTTTGCAAGTCTGAACAAGCGTTGCAGACAGCGGTGGCGGCAGCGGTGCGGCGGTGCTTTGCAAGTCACGACACGTTGTACTGAATATGGAATATGCAAGTTTTTACATGTAAATGTCGCTTAGTTTCTTAAATAAATATTATCTGCCTACATTGATAAGTGAAGTCAAGCCAACATTTTAGTTCTTCACTACCCTAATTAGAAAAAGGCATTTATAATGATTAAAAATATTTGAAACGATTAAAAAAGATTTGAATTTGATTACAAGATAGATAAATAATATATACTTTGCATTTAAATAATCTTTTTAAATTTCTAATAAGGCCTTTTTCTAATCAGGGTATCGAAACCAGACAAATTTTCGTTGACCCCCGCTTACGAATTGTGCACCCCTATTTTTTGGTCACGGCAACGTAGACCCCCGTCGAGTCTCCCGTGGACCCCTAGGGGTCCACCTGGACCACTTTGGGAATCAATGATCTATACTATAATATCCTTTACTTACAAGCTGTACTTTATCGCGTCGCTTAAAAGTTCCAATGGGTAACTCACGTATCAACTTTGGAACTGCTTGGTGGTAGGGCTTCGCGGATGGATTACATTATAAGTATTATTATTAAGTCATTAATATTATTACTGGTATTATTATCTTTGCGTGCAGCCAGCCTGACTAGCCACCACCCTCCCGCTCGAGTCGGCCGCCAAACGACTCGTGGTGTTCCGGCTGGGGGCTCGAGAGCCGGTACATTCTTTATAACCTTCTTCTCATTTCCTGGCCGACAAGCGTCAGTGAAACGTTTGGTCTTGCTAATGTCCACGGGCGGCGGTGACCACTTACCATCAGGTGGCTCGCCTGCTCGTTTGTCGGCTATTAAAATAAAAAAAAGAACGTTGTTGTAAAAACGAACTCCAAGCCCCATAAAAGAACGCAAGGCGAAAAAAACGAAAATGAAACACAACCCTTTTGAAGGCGATATGAAGACGTAATCAAATTATGCCTGTTTCTTGTTTCACAATTGAATGTATTCTGCTTGTACATATTAAATTTTTTTAATAAATACTAAATTACTATAAATATGGCTATGTTGTGTACAACTATTTACAGTACATAATACATAATGCAATACATAAGGTAAAACTATAACGAAATCGGTTTAGCTGTTTCTGAGATAAGCGCGCACAAACGCACAGACAAACAGACACAAATTCCAACAGCTATTGTTTTGGGTTCTATTGCGTTACTAAAGACCTGTAATAATAGTTTTTCTCATGTATTGTTCATGTACAGAAAGTGATCAGTTAGAATTTAATAGATAGATAGATAACAATATGAATACGCAAATTTTTCCTGACATTATCAATGTTTGTTATCAGCTTTATTGAAAATTATCAGAAGTAATTACGGGCAATCAATTTAAATTATTATTTGGTACTGTCCATAAATTATTATGAACATTTTCACTGATCTGAAAACAGAAGAAGGTTCTCAATACGATCATATTCTTGTTGTATGTTTGTTACCTCAGAACTTCGTTATTTATTAAACAATTTGGAAAATTTATGTTTGCTTGAAAGGGTATACTTCCTGTTTACTCTCATTCAAATTTGAACAAAATATACCAACCACTACGGTGAAAAATATAAGATGAAACTGAGAAGTTCATGTTATTCAAATTAAATTCGTTTTTTTTTCTGTTAAAATATTTGCTCGTCTGCAGATCTATCACCGTTGTAATATTTGTGAAGTCTAAGAAATCCTGAAATATTTCAAGTGTTCAATTCGTTGCCACAACTGGGGCTGCGCGCGCGCATGTTAATATCTAAAATTCCGAATCCTATAAGCGGGTAAGTAGTCCGTTTTGGAAGTGACTAACGTGTGAGCGCGCTCCTTCATTAGCCTTCATTTTTTTCAATTACTCTGTTATTCTGTTGTGCATCTCCTGTACAAATAAACGATGTCAACCTCACTATTAAAGTGTTTTTACTGTGAATTTCGCTTTAAATACTTTGAAAAGGCTTTTCGCTTGCAAAGGTGGGAAGCCGAGTTAGGGTCTAACTATATCAATCAATGCTTTATCATTCAAAGTTAATTGAAGAGCGAACGGAGCGAAACACGTGTTGGTGACGGTATGTGTGTAGGTATATACTTTTATCATAATTGCATGCTTTCCTTCGTGGAAGGGAAAGTTTCATGCATGTATAGAAGTATATACCGTCATACATTGTGCTTGCGGATTGTTGCAAAGTAAATTAATACTAATTTAATAACAATGAATTTCCGCAAAGTAACGTCTGACACTATCAACTATATCTATAAAGTCTATGGCAATCAGAGTGTGCGGGTGTGCGTGTTATGGTGTGACTAAGTGGCAGGTATAGTCACAGTGTTCAAGATGGGAGTGTATGAATGGAACAGACGAATGATGCGCACAAGACTTTATTTCATACTGAATTTATATGTAAAACATAATGCAATATGCGTGTTGTTTTATTGCGATCGAGCAGTGTTGCATAAACAGAGTGCATTGACATTATAATTATGCTACCACAAGAGTAAAGCCATTGTTCTCAGCTACGGCTTCGTAACAAACAATGGTAGGTATACGACTGCTTAATAAAATAGGTGCTGGATAGAACTATTAATTACCAAACATTATAATGCGAGAGGTAGCATTGCTATTTATCTCTAAATACCACACTAAGTTTGAGCTTAAGCTGTTATTCAATAATCATGATAGTGTGCATCAGTTGCTGCAAATATCGTGGAATTAACTGCCAAAGAGTTTTTAACGATTAACGAAGCATACAACAGAAATTATTCGCTAAAATGCAGTCTACTTCTCAGACATTTTTTTTTATTAATAGCCGACAAACGAGCACACGTGCCATCTGATGGTAAGTGGGCACCGTCGCCCATGGACATCAGCAAGGCCAAATGTATCGCTGATGCGTTATCGGCTAGCAAATGAGAAGGTAAGAAAGAAAGAAAGTACTGGCTCTCAAGCCCCCAGCCGGAACATGACGAGTCGTTTGGCGGCTGACTCGAGCGGGAGGGTGGTAGCTAGCCAGGCAGGCTTCACGGAAAGATAATAATGTAAGTTTACTGATAATATAATTCATACGCGAAGCCCTACCACCAAGCAGGCAGGCTTCTGTCGCCTCTTACGCCACCCTGTTCGGCCAGCATGGGATTGAGGCGAGTATTCTAGGCCGCCTCAATACGGCCAGAATTTTAAAATCATAGCGATGCTATGCCAATCGCAGCCAAACGGACCTTGACCGTGTTCGCGACGTCCGATGAACGTCGAATCGATGTCGCAAATCAAATCGAATCAGCTATATGCGAATAGTGTTAAACGCACTCGGATTAAGTCGAATACACGTCGCATGACATAGTGAGGCACTTAATACACTATTTCATCGATTCCTTCTTGACCTGTAACACATTTTAATAGTGCTGCAATTGTAAAGGAATAGTATGTTAAATGCTTGTAATTCCTGTTAATATTAGGTGTTGTATTAAGTATTTTTAGAAAGAAAGAAATAAAGAAACATTAATTGCGTCATAAAGACTTAAACTAATCAATAAATTTACAATACAATACGGGATGTATGACGAAAAAAAAAAACTGCCCTCAGCCTATGGAACGGTCAAGAATCACTGCTGCTGGTTTTCAGTGCAATCCTTTTATTTTCGCGCAATCAACGATCGCCGTGAGTATTCCATTGTTATGAAATATGCAATAATAACTATAATCAATAGTTAACGTATAACAAAATGATATTGTAACGAGATATTTATGACTTTGAATAATACATAAAATTAATATTCATAGAGTTTGTGTTATTATATATGTGTGTTAAATTTAAAATATGGACACTGGCATTGCGTTTCGGGGCAAAAGTTCTATTAGAATTTATTTTACTCGTCTCTAATTTTTCTTTATCATATTTTAATGTCGATAAGAAAGAAGAAAAGTTTAAATCATCCTGTGTTGTGTGTGTGGTCAAATGTAACGGCAGGATCCTATATACTAATAGTTAGAAAATGGGCAGTGTTACAGTGTCTAGTACGTGACTTAAAGAGCCAAAGTGTAGCTTTATTAACAATGTGCATTGATTAAATTTAGGGCGATTATAAAATCAATTATTGTTGATTTATTTGCGTGTCCAATGACGAGGTTACATGATAAGAGTGATGATGGCCGTCGCGCGAAGTTATTTCATTTATATATTCACTGGTGAAGTTATCTGTTGTTTTTATTATTTTGTGGCCTTATCTGTTATTTGTTATTAACTAAAGTAATTCGATTATAATTTTGATTTTTATTGACGGCCAGCAAGCGAGCAATTAAGATATGTGATGATAGGGTATGTCTATCATCAAAGGGGTCAGTTTGCTTTGCAAATTGTAATCGATAGAGTTCATGATTGATTGATGCTTTATGATTGATTTAAGAAGGAAGATAGTAACTAAACAGGTCATGAAACCTAAGATTCTTATAATTATATGATTTTTTTGTAGTATTACTGTTTTGTTATTGTTGTATTAATGTTTTGGAGTCCAAGTTTCGTGTTTCTGTATTGCATAACGCGATCTACTGTATTTCGTATGAGATTATGATGCTGTATTAAGTGAGTAGTTCGAATGAACTGAAAATATCAGAGCCAGCAGGGGAAACCTGGTTGATGTAAACCCGACCACGGTTGGTTAATTATGAAGCTCAACGACGAAATATGAGCGCTCTGGTTCTAAAAATCCTCGTTTACTAGGGTGGTCGATAGGAACAGCTTTAATCGCTTTCTTTCCGTGACATATACATACATATAGCCTACCCTTCCCACTTCGTTCGGATTGAACAATTAGTTATATATACATGATTATTTAAGATTTTATGTTTTTTGACTTGTTTGGACGTAATTAACTTTACTGATATGTTTTTATATAGCACTGCACTATCACATGTTATCACTACATACAAATTTTCATTAATATCGGTCCAGCCGTTCTTGAGTTACAACGGAATATACACACAGGCAAGTATTTTTAAAATTGTTAAATTAACGTCAAGAAGTCACGAAACGAATTTATCTCATGAAATTTGATAAAAAAAATTGGAATGTACGGACAATGGAGGAACTCCAAATTAGTACAGCGAGATGGTAATAGAGTTCACTAAATATCATCGTGTAGTTTTACTGGTGTACAGAAAAGAAAGTTTCCAAAATAATTGTGTGCACGATGAGCGCATATCTGAAGTGAAACTTCTCAACGTTTTGTTAGTTCAATTCATATTCTATTCACTTATTTTGATAAGGATTAAAATTAAGTGTATAAAGAATGACTTCGCTTTCATTAAACTTATATGATAATGTTAATATTATTTTTAACAAACATGTGGACTCTTTAGGTATACGCGTCCCTTCTAACCTAAAATATAACACAATACATTTGTAAGTAAACACCCACTCGCACGGATAACCGATGTATGAGATTTTTTTTCTCTCATATAAAACTAAAAATAATTGTTGCTCCTCATCTGAGTGCAATGCCATCTATGCAACGATATCGGTACTAAAAAACGTTACAGGTTCATCAATTTTTAAGTTTTAAAATTTATGTTTCCCTTAAAAGTTTACGTTTTGTGAAAGTAAATTTAATAAATAATAATATATTATTAAATTACCTTTCAAGAATCAGTTTATAGTGTTCGTTACTTCCAGGATATGAAAACAAAGTAATACATCAAAGTATTATATGGTTTATATTTTATGTTTTATAACAAGTATAAAATTTCAGTTCAGTTCAGTAATTATTATCCATTAAAAAAGAATAATAAATTGTAAGTTCGTTTATCCAATTTTATCTCTTTTCCTTTAATATATGCTTTTATGTCTTTCTCACATCCAGTATTAATTTCCTTAATTTCATTATCATCGAGAATAAATAATGTATGATGTCTTGTTTTATTAATTTTAGATTCTAAATAGTGTCTTCTGAATATTTGTTCAAATAGAATATCAGCGATGGTACTATTTTGTTTACTGCTACCTATATTTTGTACGGAAATTGATTTATCATCAGAATTTTTATCCGAATTCTCTTTTGTTGCTTTCGATATTTGCATTGATTCTTTGGAAGACACATCTTCGTCTAATATTAAGTTTTCACTTTCAAAGTATTCATCTGTATTTTCGTTTGAGTCATCTAACTTTGTAAGTAATTCCGTTCGTGGATTTTCTCGATGATATTTTTCATTTGGTTCGTTATTGCTAAGGGTATTGTCATAATTTTGATATTTTTCTTCTATTTCATGGAAATTATCTTCATGTAAATTATCTTCATCGGTTATACTTTGAGAGTTTCCTTGATTATTGGACGTAATTAATATGTCATAATCATCTCTATTATAAGCTAAGTTGGGTTGGGTTGTATTTTTGGTGCTTGTAATATCTACGTTCGGGATTTCGTCTAAATTATTCATATATATGTCAGTATTATGTACTGCATCGCTCTGCTGTCGTTTTTCAGGAGTTTCCAAGGAAATTACATCTTCATTAATTACGTTCTGTAAATGATTTCCGGAATTTACAGATCTATCTAAAGATATTTCACTAATTTTTATTGAATTATCAGTTACATCTTGCTGGCTTTGTTTATTATCATAAAGATTTTGAATTTCATATTTATTAGCACTGCCAGATGCTAGATCGGCTGGTGTTAAAATAATTGCGACAGGCGCTTTACTACCGTCTTTATGTATCAATTGTATCACATGCAATACATTTTTCCTATCATCGAAGTTGCCTTGTCCTGGTCCATCGTCTTTTAAGATTTGTGTGTTAATATCCTTAAGCAACTCAACTATAGCTGCGTGGTTTACTGATGGGGCTGCCTCATCTTCGTTAGATAGTTCTGTTAAAGGCTTACATAAGTATGACGTAACTTGATGCAGGATAATTAACGTGAAAACTGGAAACGGAAAACAAATATTTAAAGAAATTCCTGAGTGTAACTTAATAAAAAACACCATAGCATATTTACTCCTCGGGGGAAATAGGGCAGAATGAACAGATAGTTTGCTTTGAACTCTTCTGTGTTTTAAGATCTATGAATATACCATCCATTTTGGCAACTACTTTTTTTATCAAACAGAAATATATTCCATATGCTTTGTATGTAACCAGACATAAAAACACACCGACAAACAAATAGCATTTGTACAACAAAGATTCCTGACAATGAATTAACAGATTTTGTCACAAACCACTGAATATTAAATTGCCTGAAATTGTTCGAATCAAAATTGGCAAATAAACTGTGTTCCTTTAAACCCGAATATAGATATCTTTTCGGCATCCCTGGATTACTATCGAAGTATTCAATATAATGAAAGACAAAAACAGACATTGGGTAGATTGCGTAATACAGACACTTTCAACTGAAGAGTGACATCATAGCGCCGTTCGTTTTTACAATAAAGTTTAAAGTTGATATGTGATTTACCCAGAGAACTTTTAGCGACGAGTTAAAGCACAGATTATAGCTAAAGGATATTATGGTACGGATGAATATATCAATGACAAGGACGTTTGGAAATAATAGCACTGCGATCGATTCCGCGCAGGTTATGAAAACACATTTTGTAATTTTCATATGTTGATTTAAAAGATGTGCTAAAGAGTTTATTTCAACGTTTCTTCTCCTCGGTGTATCACTTTTTCGATCTGGTAGTGTAAGCAAAAAATATCGTGGATAAGTGTATTCACATAATGCTTAAATGACTAAATAATTGTGAATTTTATTAGAGAACGACTTAATCTCATTAGAAGTTACTTAACCCCCAACAGATTGAAGTAATATATACTATTTGATAATATGTACTTACTTAGAATGAGATCCATTTTGCTGCATAACTGCAAACTGTGTTGCAGTGGACTTATATAGGATCTCATGTGTAAAATACTAAGGGGTCAGTAGATCACAATAAAAAGCCAAAGTCGTGTAAAATTACTCTTATGTTTGTATGTCACGCTATCCAGAATTATATATATATCTCTATGTTATTATATTACTCTGTATGTATATACGGGATGGCTACGATGCAAACTTGTACGTAAATATTAAATTTTTAATTTTCGACAAGTAACGAAGTTTCTAAAATACGTTTATTGTACGGACCTCTATCTCACGGGTAACAAGCTTCACTTGAACGGATATTTTCTAGTAATGTTTAGGCACTAATTACTGAACTGTTTGTCCAATTGATTATCGCTTTGCACCGATTTGTCGTGTAACGATTCCAAGTATTGATTATGTTAATGAACAGATTATCACAATTTGTTAAGGGTTGCACTTAACACGCGTACAGTGTACAATACAAGTAGATGAGCCAACTTCATATATAAAGTACTAGCGGCACGCCCCGGCTTCACACGGGTGTTCTTTTATTTTTAAACATTTTAAGATATATTTATAATTTTATCTTTATAAAGGACATAGGTATGTATTTTTTTTTAATTTTTAATTGCCAACCTATTTTTTTATAACGTATACATTTTTATTAAAATTCCTTTTTTTAAGTTTTATGTATTCGAGTAATTCACTTTTTTTACTTGAACTTATTTTTTTACATTCCTCTAGTTACATTTTTACACCTTGGTTCACGTTACTGAAGTTTTAGCAAGGATCCCTTATTTTTTCTAGTAATAAATATAGTATAGAAAGAATTTTTAAAATTGGTCGAGTAGTTTTTGAGTTTATTCGTTACAAACATACAAAAATACAAAGCTTCCCTCTTTATAATATTAGCATAGATAAATGTATTGTGTAACTTGATAGATTTCAATGATATGTTTAATTTACTTTTCAAATCAAATAGTTTATTTTATTTTTGCCTTTTTGACATCATAGTACGGTAGTCTTGGGTCTGAATGATCAAAGCTTTCGGGGCCGAGACTTTAAACCCGTGGGGCCTGCACGCTTATCTTTTTACAGAAATATTAAAAAAGCTGAAAGATAATGTGAAATTAACTTAAATTTAATAAATTAAATTTTACTAAAACCTTTTATTGTCTCACTACTGGGCACTGGTCTCCACTCACAACAGGCCAAGTGGCAGTTGGCAGACTTCACCCACCTTTGAAAACATTATACAAAACTCTTCTTTCCTCATAATATTTTCCTACATCAAAACAAGTGATCATTCATTTGTAATGCGATCACATTTTGACTATCATACACACCCTTCTCCCTAAGGTGTTAAGAACGCGAACAGCTGCCAGTGTGTGTACAGATATATAAAAAAACGGTTATGTGTGTTATTTCTGAAGGAAAAAAACTCCTTTAGGTCAAGGAACTCCCAGTGAGCTCTTCGACTACAAGTTATCTCTCTATGTTCATTTTAATTTCGAGAGGAGGTTAACCGTTCCGTATTTTCGCTGTGGAAATCGTGAAACACCTCCTAATACTCAGCTGCTTTGCGTACAAACAGGAGGAGTAATTAGTTTTGACGTAAGCTTCGTTATGACCAAACTTTGGTGAAAGGAAGCTTTTCAAAACGATATCGGACTTCTCATTATAAACTATCCTTTGAGCTGTACAGACCCAATTTAGCGTTCTCTGACCGCTCATATTCAATATGACCTTGCCGTTTTATTAGCAACTAGCAAACTGCCATCGCTTCGCTTCAGATAAACGACGCTTACAAATAGAATCTGAATTATTTTAAGACTGTGTTTTCTCGTTCCATGTATTACAATGTTAGTTAAAAACTCTTTTATATTTGGACTGATTGTAATGAAACAAACTTTAATGTTAAATGATGCTTACTGCAATACATTAGCGAAAACCAGAATGAAATCTATTAAGCCGTTGAGATTAGAGCGAACATACGCACAGACAAACAGACAAAGATGCCAACAGCTATTGTTTTGTGTTCTATTGCGTTAATAAAGACCTGTAATAATAGTTTTTCTCATATACCCTTCATGTACAGAAAGCGATCGGTTAGAATTTTATTATATACTTATATAGATGTCATCTTCTACGCTCATTGAACTAAAAATGAATATGGGCATTTTTAATTCACTGTATCTATCATTCTGTGCTAGTGATTGTTGTGTGCCAATTACCTGAGAGAGCACCACAGCACAAAGAAGAAGCAGAGCAGAAATACAGCTCTTCCTTAACACGGGCCACGATGACAGCGTGTTGAATGGAAAGGTCGCTGTTCAGATTACGCTATTAATAATGTGGGACTGTGTAGTTGGATGTTAGGTGCTGGTGTACGGAGCTGGTGGACGTTTTAATAAAATAAAAACTTGGAGATGCACTAGAACACTTTATTGCGCCACACGAACGTAAGGAAGAGAGAGAGAAAAAGTTGCCGTAACAATTATACTTAACTAATATAAATTTGGTGTTGCTATTACAATGCAACAAATAAGCTTCATAATATTCTTTACACTCCGTCTTGGATCACTCCAAAACAACGCGCGGATGACTTTTGATCGAGAATAACAGTGTCAATATTTGTTCCTGGTGATATTTACGATTCAAATTTATAATATGTATAATAATAACTTACATTTAACCAATCATATTTATGATTCATAACGCTATAATATCACGTAAATTTGAATCGGACATAACCGGTTGGTTAGTACTGTGACATTCGTTATGTATCGCCATCTAAGTCTGATAATTAATTAAATTTTATCATTTAATTTTCGTATTAGTATAATCTGTAGACAAAATATTAGTTCCTGGCGATATTCACCATTCAAATTTATAATAAGTATAATAATAATGAAACGGTAATATTTATTGTTGTATTATAAAATATTCTACATAAAATTGTATTAAGATTACTTACATTTAACCAATCATATTTATGATTCATAACGCTATAATATCACGTGAATTTGAATCGGACATAACCGGTTGGTTAGTAATGTGACATTTGTTATGTATCGCCATCTAAGTCTGATAATTGATTAAATTTTATCATTTAATTTTCGTATTAATATAATCTGTAGACAAAATATTTGTTCCTGGTGATATTTACGATTCAAATGTATAATAAGTATAATAATAATGAAACTGTAATATTTATTGTTGTATTATAAAATATTCTACATAAAATTGTATTAAGATTACTACAATTAACCAATCATATTTATGATTCATAACGCTATAATATCACGAGAATTTGAATCGGCCATAACCGGATGTTTAGTATTGTGACATTTGTTATGTATCGACATGTAAGTCTCATAAATACTTAAATTTTATCATTTAATTTTCGTATTAGTATAATCTGTAGACAAGGATTGAATTGATTAAATTGACGAGGATAAGCGTATCTAATTAGATAATTACTTAATGACAAACACAACTTGGGTTCACAAATTGTGACTGTATCTGAAATAATTGTTGCTCTTTTTTTATATTTATATTTATGTTAATTTTGACGCAATCTTATATGTTTGATCCTGTATTCAAATTCAAATTCAGAATCATTTAATCATATAGGTATTCAGTAAATACACTTATGAACGTCATTTTTTGCTTCTACCACCGTTTCGAATAGGTGCTTTAACAATGAGGAGAAGAAACGGCGAAAGAACTCCTCAGCACATCTTTTAAACAACATATAGTAATTACAAAAGTTTAACTCTGTGCGGAGTTTCGACACTAATTTTGTCCAGGCATCCTTGTCATTCACGTACTCATCTATACTATAATATCCTTAATATTTTCTTTAGTAATAATAAAATGTAACAGAAATTAAACATAGCTCAGAATTTGATGAAGAGAAGATAAAAAAGAAAACTAAATATTATTTAATCAAGATCTTTAAATAAATAGAAATTGTTCATATAAATAACCTACGAATTTTTAGGATAGCACAGTGGTTTGGAAATCTATCTCCCACACGGAAGACGCATATTCGAACCCATCACTTTTAATTTTTTTAAACATTTGCTCATTGCAAAATTAATTATCCCTCGCTTGGGTAAAAAAAAACATGGCGAGGAATCCTGCATATCTAAGGGTTCTTGACAATGTTGTTAAGGGTGTAAAGTCAATCCGCAATGGGCCAGCGTGGTGATCTCCTTTCATTGTGAGAGATACACGAGCTGTGAAGAGGAAGAATGAATATGAATTGTAATGCCTTTGCAAGTTATATATTCTAATTATCCATAGGTATTACGTTAAGGTTTTCAATAAAAAAATTAAAAACAGAATATTTTTTATTTTAATTTTTATGATTGAGTTTCGTCCACTACACGAAAATAATCGATAGTAGATAAACTTTTCATTAGAATATTGAATATTAGATCTTAAATTGAATTAGCATTTTAGGATTAGATGGGGTAAAAAATAAAACCAACCAGCTTAACGTGGAGTAGAAGGAGATTTATTTAATAACATTGTTAATATAAATGTATTATTTAATATTGAAGTAGAGTAGAATTTCTTAGCCAACGTAACATTGCACAAGATTTCACGGATTGAACATTTTATTTTAAAATGTATGTATACGCTAAAACATTTTAAAAAATGTTCACAAAAATATTCCTTGTGTTACAAACACACAAAGACATCACACACAATTCAAGATCAAACATTTTTGAATCAAATAAATATTTGACGCGGCCGCGAGTCAATAAAAGAAGGTTATGAAATATAAATAATTAATTATTCTCATTGGGAGAAAAAGTTTAATCAGTATCAACGTCATATATCACCACGCGTTGTATTTAAATGTGAAATCTATATAAATATCGTTATTTCGATAACATTTTAAACTTATTTTTTTATATGTATATCAAATAAAAAAGTCGCGTTAACGAGTTTCGTTTGAACAGCAACTGGCCGCATATAATGCCGCCGTGCCATAACTAATGTAAATTCTCTTTCTATTTCCCGCGTAAACAGTGATGACGTCAAATTGCTGTCTTTCGTGTATGAGTGAGAGGCAACATTAGAATTTGTTAATAGCTAGTATAATAACTTTATGGTTAATAGTATTTCTGTCTCTATTCCTATCGCGTCAAGAGTCTGCCCATGATAGCCGTATGAGACGGACTCGTTTGTTTATCTTGTACTTTCTCTGACTTAAGTTAAATATACAAATAAAATATTCAATCCGGAAAATTTGAAACAGTTCAACCACACCGTACTGTAAGTTAAAAATAACTGCACTACTTGAAATACTTGAGTAAAAGATATAATATTGTGTATTTTTGGCGTTCAATTATGTTGTTTTAATTAATAATCATGAGTTATTTTTGAATAATAATAAATATTGTTATTATTAATTCCGCGGAAGGTGATCTCCGGAATCGCGGCGTCAATTTCAAATATTCTTTTACCATTTGAAAGCTACCTTATTCCGGAATGGACAAAAGCTATAAATGTTGAATACATGTGTATATAATTATTCGTTGAACACAAACGAAGTTGGGGCAAGCCTTTAGTAATATATACAGCTTCAGTGCGGGTAGATATCGCTAGTGTCGTGTGTCGAGACGGAACCTAAGGACGTAAGCAATGAGAAAAATTTGACCGGCCCGCCTGTCATTCTTGTATTGTGTAAATAATATTTGTATTGTATTTTGTAGTTATATATTATCAATGATAATGTAAGTTTGCAATCAAAACGGAAGCTGAGTTACTCCAAATCTAGTACGCAACTATTATAATAGCAGTTTGTAAATAAGATAAATAAAAATTATAACAAAAAATATTTTAGAAAAGAATTTCTCCCGATAATTCATCTTTTACTCAAGTCCAAATTACACTAGAAGATTAATAGCTACAAGCCACTTTCATCACAAATATTTAATACTGTTCCATTTTATCATTTATACCTATATTATAATTAATATAAATAAACTCTTTGTAACCACATTATAAATTAATATAAATGATATTATGAGTTGTATTGCTATGAATAATTACTATTAAAATATTATTGACAATTGTAGAATTAAAATGCTTTTTGGCTTAGTTTCGCTAACGTTAACGTAATTGAACTAAATTGATAAAATAATTACTTAATAATAAAATATAAAGTTATACTATTAACTATAATTGGAAACTTATTATTAATTAACAAATATATTTTAAGAATCAAACATTTGTGACAAAAATCTTTAAAGAATGTACGTAGTAGAATTTTAGATTAGAATTAGAAGGTTTTTGAACTAATGTTGTTTTTAGGAGAAAATACTTAAAGAAATCATAACATTAAATACCTATTAACAAACAGTAAAAACAATATTTGTAAAGACCAGAAAATGGAAGATAATATAGTGATTAATGAGTATTTAATATAATAATAAGAATAACAAATTAAAAAATATATAAAGGAAAAATATCGTACTATGGTTAATGTAGTTTGAAATTTTTAGATATTATTTAAGTATTTTCTCATAAACTTTTAAACACATTCTTCAGTGTCACAAGAACAGTAAAATGGAATAGAAGAGACACTACGGATAGAACAATTCTAAGTTGAAATTATTTATTAATAATTTTATTTCCGAGCAAACAGCTTGGATTCAATCAAATAATAATAAATTGATATAATTGGGGACTTAATTTTGCATTACAGAACAGTTTCCTCGCATTGTCTCTGTTCTATTGGTAAAGAGGAAAAGAGAACGAGTGAAGTAAAACAAGACAGATTATTTGAATGACCCAAGCTGCTTTTATTATACTTATTTTTTATCTGTGAGATTGCTGCAGATATGTTTTGTTTAGATAAGAATATGTGCATTCGTAATTTTTATATTATCATAATAATAAAACAATTATTATCGTGTATGTGAAAACTGTGTACGCTAAATTAATTCTATGCTTATTGTATTAAGGCAAGAATAGGTTGAATGCTACTAATTGTTAAACTGTAATTTTTAATTTCGACTATATAATTAGTGGTGTTATAAAGATATTTCGAAACAGGACAGAACAAAAAAAGATTTAAACAAATCTGACTGACTTAGAATAAATATGTACTTAAATGATAATTATCAATAACTATCTTTGGCGTTCAACATGGCGTTTCAGTTGTTTGCCTACTGAGTGTTTAAACATTTACAGCGATCCGTCAGCTGTCACTATTATCAAATTGTCACACTCAGGTAATTAAGATTCGTAAAGATATATTTTACAGAAGTTAATGTCTGTGAATTGTAAAATTGACACCTTACAGCACTCACAGTTTTTTAAGAGTAGTACTAGTTTTACACACAAGTAACTTAAATAAATCTCAAATAATTGTCTTGTGTTAAATTAAATAGATAGTTGAAATCTTATTTATGTTTCATTAGTTTTAAGCACATCTTGTTTGGAAGTAAATTTATTAGAGACAATAATTGTATACTTAGATTCAAAACATTTCAGTAATTTATTCATAAAATCATAACACTAAATTAATAATGTTTTAAGGGAGTATTATGATTGTAGAAATATTAAAATAATTTGAGAATAATAATTCTATCACGGATTATGACTGTTTCATTATTATTATTTCAATTATTTAATAATATCCAACATATTAAAATAATAGTATTTACCCGGTGTCAATTAAAATTTAATGATTTATTAAATTTAAATGATATATTTATTTTAATTAATTTCTTGTCTAATATTGCGATTAGTACATTTTATAAATTAACATTAATTCTAAATTATTTTAAAATATTTAAATTAAGCAAGGAATTTATATTATTTAATTAATATTTAGTTAAGTAATTAATAATTGCTTTTAGTAATGCAGGGAAATGTATTCGTAATTAACTAATAACTAGTATAAAGTAATAATTTAAGGCTTTGAGATACGAGTATCGACAGCATAGAATGATACCATTACAATTGAAGATAATTGCTAGAAAATGAGGTAAAGTGGTGAATGATAAAAAGATTCAGATTTACAATTTTATAACGTAGTTACTCGTATTGGTAGTGAAATAAGAAGCGTACTTTATCTTTTATCATAAGCATTTTTTAAGATTATTTTGGAAGTTATTGGAAGTTATGTGCGCTGCAAATTAAACCTTAACGGATAACGTGCGTTTTATTGTTTACTCAGAGGGATTTTTTGTACAATTAATCATGTTGCTTTATGGGTTGAATTTGTTAATTGGGATGAGGTTGCAACCTATGTAAAATAGAGAAATTTGAATTCACGCTTTCATTTTTAATAATTTGTAACATAAAAGAGCATCTTCGTTACATTGTTTTTAAAATGACGTCAGTGTAGTCCATTTCAGTTTTGCATCCAAAAGCAATTGAAAAAAAATATAAGTTATTAATTATAAGATGGCTTATTTTTTAAACTTTTAAAAAATTGCTTACAATGTATATTTTTTGAAGGGCAATGGTTAGGACGTATACGTATGAGTAAACCACGAGTAATTGCTGTCTTTAAACACACAACAAAACAAAGAAATGTATTATTTAAACTGATCTAAACCATGGTTCTATTACGCACGTTGATTTAGCTTCATATTGTATAATATTTTATGTGAATTCATCTGCAAATCCACACGCAATGAGTTTACGTCAACGATTGTAAAATTGTCGATATTGCAGCGATTCAGTAACTAATCATCGTATTAGTTACACTCCCACTTTGTGATTCAAGTGTTCCCTTACATCGTTTATAGCATGGCAACACTGCCTGGATTTAAACTTGCGATTGTTTGATACATTATCTGTACAAAGTTGGCCGCCCTGGTTTATTTGTAAGATTCTATCTAAATCATCAGGTCTATCAGGTTCAAACTTGTATTTATTTGGTTTTGATTGACAGGACACTCTGCTCCATGCAAATCATGCGTTTTCATGAAACCACCGATCAAGGAAGTATGATATATAAAAAAAATATTAAATTTGCGTCCTTCAATCAGATTTAATTGTAACCAGTAAGTTAAGTAAACTTATTAAAGTTAATTTTACGAACTGAGTAGGATTTTGAAATTAAATTTGTTGAAATATAACGCTTAATTAAAGATATTTTTAAAGAAAACGTTGTAATTATAATTGGAAAAGTAAACTAGACTATCACACTACAAAATTCCATAGTCCGTGACCACCAAATTGTTGTTTTAATATTGTTCATAAATTAACATTTTAAAATATCAGCATTACAACCACATCTAAAGTTCGTAGTGTAAAGAATACGAAAATTAAATCTTTATTTTGCTCAGAACCAATCCCGTTTAATTTTTTTAAATATTAGGTACTCGAGACGAAGGTCTCCCACCGCAACATCCACAATTTTAGGTAGAAAGTCTAGCCAGTAGTAGTCTAGTTAGTCAGTAGCCAGTAACAGGAACAGTCTCTCTGTTATGTATTTCTAAAGTTTTCTGGTTCTGGAACTTGACAAGAGATGGCGCTGCAACTAAAACACTTTACGAACTAACATAACGTGCCCTTCAATCCATCTATTTTTAACGGTTTATTTGTTGGACCAAGGCTCATATTTCACTGATAATTTTTTTTAGATTTAGAAGATGTCTTATTTGATTCGTTCATTCGTGTCCTACTTTATTTGATACGTAGGCTACTTGTATTTATTTTTTTACAAGACGCGATTGCATCGAAGATCTTTTTCTCCCAACGATTTTTGGTCCTTCGAGCCAATCTTGCTAGAGTGGTCTAATGAAACTACTCATACGTACCAATACTAATAATTGTCGGCACACAATACTTGCCAGTTTCATAAATAAAGAAAACCCCACCTTTATACTCATAACAGCAACCTATTTTGAAGACGCCCATAGATTTTAATAGATTAAGCCCAATACTTATTACGATAAACTTTTTATATACCCATTAATAAGATCATAAGAGTAATGCTGCGTATAGCGTTTTGATCCCTATTAGTTTAGCATAAGGTCGAATTTTCACCGCTGTTGTGGGATAGAGGCGCGGCTCTGACGACGTTTAGACTTTCGTTTCTCCTCTGACACCTGAAAAGAGATAGGGTTAGCTATTATATGTTATCATATGCTATCCTTGTCTGACGTTTTTTTATTTAAACCCACACATATATATGGCTATAAACATAAAGAAAACTGGATAGTTAAACTGTATGCTACTCTTCTATACGCATAGAATCGCTGTTCAGGGCCATCTAGCGGAGACAATTATAACTATTACACTCATAATATAGCTAAAACCTTACCATTATTATAAACACAAAATTAAGTCATTTATTGAAGCTTAAATTGAGCGATTTTAGTATGTATGAACTTGTAATAAAATCTCTTTGACTATACCATTTGCATCTGGCCGGTTTTGGTATCATTAAAAAGTTTACATTTTACAGAAGATAATTTCAAATTTAAATTTGGAAAATGTGTGATTTTCATTTGTTTTGCTTATTGCCAAGATGAGTGAGTATAATGAAGAAATTCGCTACTTTTTAAAGTTTTACTACAGAAAAGGTAAAAATGCAACGCAGGCCGCGAAAAAAATTTGTGATGTTTATGGACCTAGTGTAGTGTCTATGAGAGTAACACAAAATTGGTTTAAGCGTTTTCAATCCGGAAATTTTAATGTCAAAGATGCACGTCGCTCTGGTCGCCCTGTCGCGGATAAAATGGATGCCATTTTTGAAAAAGTGGAGCAAACTCGGCATAACAGTAGTTACGACGTAGCTGAAGAACTGGAAATGGATCACAAAATAGTTTTGACGCATTTGGGCAAAGCTGGGTACACAAAAAAGTTCGATATTTGGGTGTCACACGAACTCACTGAAAGAAACCTCATGAACCATGTCCTCATTTGCGATTCTTCATTACAATGTAATGAAACCGAACCATTTCTGAAGAAGCTGATAACTGGTGATGAAAAGTGGATCACATACGACAAGAACGTGCGAAAAAGGTCGGGGTCAAAGGCCGGTCAGGCTTCACAGACTGTGGCGAAACTCTGGTTAACTCGCAACAAGGTGATGCTGTGTGTATGGTGGTATTGGAAGGGCATCATTCATTATGAGCTGTTACCGCCAGGCAGGACCATCGATTCTGAACTCTACTGCGGCGAACAACTGATGAGACTAAAGCAAGAAGTTGAGAGAAAGCGGCCGAAATTAGTCAATAGGTGTGCCTTTTCATCATGATAACGCTAGACGTCACACATTTTTGGCGACTCGGCAAAAACTAACAGACTTTGGCTGGGAGATGATGATGCATCCACCGTATAGCCCGGACCTTGCACCTCCAGATTTCTACCTGTTTCGGTCTCTTCAGAATTCTTTAGGCAGTGTCAGGCTAACATCACGCGAGGACTGCCAAAACTACTTGACGCAGTTTTTTGATTAGAAACCCCAGAATTTCTATAGCAATGGGATCATGCCCCTACCCACAAGATGGCAAAAAGTTATCGAACAAAATGGCACTTATATACTTTAGTTAAATTTTAAAAAAACTTTATTAAAAAATGTTTTGAATTTTCATAAAAAATGCGAAAAGACTTTCTCCCTAACCTAATATGTAGCGTTAAATGTATCTATCTCTCAGTCATAATACAGGAAGGAGTCTGTTAAGCGTCTGTTATAACACCCAATATCGCACTAGGATTTACTGTGTTGTGGGACAAACATATATAATTGATAAACAAATACACAAACAGATAGTGCAGTAACTATGACGCAAAGTAACCTGTTTGATAAACTTTAAAAATTTATTTCGTCTTCAATTAAAAAAAGTGTCGATCAGTTAGGTCTTTTGTGGCTATACGGATCTAAAAGTTAATATTTCTTTGAATGTTTCACAATAATTAATTGATTAATTTTCATTTATTAATTTATTTACACCGAGGTTCCATTACCACGTTGTAATTTATTAATGTCAGTTTGTAATCTAAAATAATTTACTAATATATGAAGCTGTACTACACTTATAATTGCTTGGGTGCTGGAGTGTTGATTGTTAGTGCTAGTTCTTTAAACAAAAGGTTTCATTAATAGATCCTCGTAAACTCTGCCGCTAATAATTACAGTTACTGGCGTACAGTGTTGTCTAAAAATCGAAGGTGCTATAAAGGAATTTATTTTAGTGGCAACCCTTGTATTTTTCTACACTACCAACTTATATCAGCGAAAAATTTTTTTCATTTCAAAAAAATTTGCTTCAGCGAAAGCAAATTTGGGTTGACACACACACACACACACACACACACAAAACGTACTTATACTTTTTTATTTTTAACGATAATCCATTAAAATATAGTCCAAATCTGAAAATGAAATAACATTTATATATATTACAGATACTACTTGATTTATAAATTTGAAAACCATTAAAGTCAGGGCAAGTAAAATGACTACATCTGTGATGCCGGAAAACAGTCAAAATAAACAATAAAACCTCATGGTGAAATTACAAAGTTACCTCATTCGACTCTTTAAAACCTTAAAATTCGTCACTGCGCTTGCCAAATTTCATATGTGATTTTTTTAATTTTTGTTATTTGCACTTAAAATAATTTCCCTTTCATTAGGAATATGTCAATACAAACCTTTTTTTTTGGAATTGAGTTTAAGCAATTCCATATGTGTTTTGACGGTTTTGTTTTCTAAAGGCCCCCAATAGTAGTTCTCCTCATATATCCTTAACCTACTGAAAGCGAACAGATAGAAGTTTATTTTAAGGATAGATAATGTCAGGTACTCACAGAAGTTGCTTGTCGTGTAGGTGGTGGAGGAGGCCCACTGGTAGTCGAACTGGAGCAAGATGCCTGAGAGTCCACGCTCCTTAATAAATTAATAATTAACGTGATGAATATATAGATAATGCGCTCAAGGTCCAAATCGTATCGCATTTGGACAAAACGCTGGTGGAATATTCTTAAAAAGAACTTCAAGTCTTTGAATAACATGTTAAGTTAAGCAATGTATTATATTGACTTGTTTTAATTATCAGTTCGTAGCAGAAGGATAGGTTTAGATCTATATCACACTAAATTGCATTCCTGAAATACTGATACACAAAAATCTCGAGGTTCTATGCTCGTATCTATTTTTAAATTATTACTATTAGTTTACGCTCTCCTTATATATACTGTTCATATTTTCAATTTTTAATAAAACACTTTTTATTCATTCACTCAAGTTTAAATACAATTTTTAACATGTAGTGGATACACTAGGTGTTAATACAGTTTTTTATCAAATAATAATTAATTAATTACATTTATTTTTATATTCAAAACAGAAAATTAAAAGTTCTTTCATAAAATTTCTGCGCCGTCTATGATTTAATTAAAAACTAAGTAGTGAATATTTTCACGACATAAAAAGATAGTTTAATGTAAGTAACATAGATATCACTTTGTCTAATATACAAACCTAACTGGTTGGTTTAGTAATAAAAAAACGTCAAATAATAAAATAGTATAATTTTTGATTTCATAGCTTCTAACGTTGAACTGTTATAGCCCATTACATTTATCGTTATTATTCTTATTCTTCCTCCTTCTCATACACCTGTAATAGTTTTCTTTCTGTTTTCCGACAGGTTTTTTTTATGTTAATAGCCGACAAACGAACCACTTGATGGTAAGTAGTCACCGTTGCCCATAAACATCAGCAATACCAACGGTACCGCTGATGCGTTGTTGGCCAGGAAATGAGAAGGTAAGAAATAAAGCACTTGCTCTCAAGCCCTCAACCAGAACACGACGAGTCGTTTGGCGGCTGACTCAAGAAAGCTTCTCGGAAAGATGGGATAACCAATAAATAAAAATAGTTGAATAAAAAAGGTTTCTTACCACCGAGTTCGCGGCGGCGGTGGAGGAGGCGTAGCAGAAGTTCTCACAGACGAATCAGCTGATGTCACAGGTAACACAGTCAAACCTGATGCAGACTCCGGTAAAGCAGAACTTGCCATGACCGTCGTACTTTTCCTAGAAGAAGCTGAAGCATTGCGTACAGCAGACGCAGAAGAATTGTAAGTCGAAGATTTTGGCGACACAGTAGACTTGGATGACTTTGGAAGAGTTTTAGTTTTGAGAAGAGAAAGACCGGATGAAGTACCCGTGTTGGGTGAGTTCTCCGGTGTGATTGAGGATCACAAAACTGTGTCCAGCGTGTCTAGGGAGTGCAGAAGAGCGGGGTCACGCGCGCACCAACGTGCCAGCTCATCAGGAGTCACGACCCCATCGGCATTGGTGTCCATTAGCTGAAATGTTAAAAACTATTTTTATTAAAAAAAAGACATTTAACAGTAAAACACATTAAATGGTTTTCAAAATAATATCCCTTTAAAGTTATATGATTTTAAATATAATAGCTACTGACAATTTTTGTAATTTATACCTATGAGTACGTTTTAACTCACTTCTTCCACTCGTGGTGAATTCTGCTGATCAACCAACCAGATGGGTGTCAAAACACTTATAAATAGCGAAGGATCTAAAATTACCCTTGCCTCTAAAAAAAACAATCGTCAGTGTTCTACAGAACACACATCATTATTTAAACTGAGGACACCCGGAATACAAAGACAGGCACTGTCTAAAGCGAAGGGTCATTGGGGTCATAATCCCCAATAAACCATTCACATCAAAACTTGCCAAACTGGACAATTTTACAGAAGTTGATAAATTATTAATTTTTTGCTTAAATAATATACATTAATTTATTAACAACGTAAATATGGGGGAGACCTCCTCCATAATTTGGCTAGGACTGTACCTAACACAAATTCCACTAACATAATCTTTTATAATGATGGAGACATTGGTGTTCTGGACTTCCGGAATATTGCAATATCTGAAGTCGATAGCCAAGTATAGCAACGTCAAACCAATAGCAGACCTCTGCCTGACAATCGGTCTCCTGTTGTAATTGAAGATACCTTGATCAGACGCAGTACGCGATATAACGTTATTAACCAACCTAACAGTCCAAATTGTTTTTGCCACGAAAGACTTACCTTAACGGTTCTACTTAACAATATTAACCGAGACAACTCAACATTACCTGCGAAGCAGAGAAGCGCTCAGGAAGATTCATCATTAGCGTTCACCCATACAACTATCAAACATACTTGCAGTTGCTTAGTTGTCAGGCTGTGAGCGATTCATACAAATACTGCTTCGTTTTACACTGATGTTCTATGGCACTATTTTTGGACGCTTTCATGCCTTGAAAGGTATGTTCAATCCTCGTTTCTGATTTAGCAAATTGAAGATAAGCCATATCGGAAACTTTTGGCGAAAAAACTATCGAAATTTTGGTTAGCTATAAATTCAATCAACAATTTCTTCCTCTTATCGTGATGCGGTACATATTAGGCTTTATCTATTACGAGATAAGACCCATATCCTGTTGCATTCGGGAATGTGGTAGTCCAATCACCTTTAGACAGTCAGAAAGCTTGATAATTTTGGCTGCTAATTAATCAACAAAGTGAAAAAAACTCACATGAAAGATCCTGTCAACATGGTCTTCAGCGGCTGCAGGTTGCGCTGGGGGTAAGGCAGCCCGACCCAGGAGCTCGTAAACCGCACGTACCACTGCCAGCATCTCTCCCCGGGAGATCCTTCCGTCACCATCAGCGTCGTACAGCGCAAACACCCAAGAGAGTTTCTCTTGTCGAGAACCTCGGGCCACGCGAGAGAGAGTTTCTAGGTACTCCTGGAACAAAGGTTTGTACAGTCACCCTTAAACAAGTTTAATGATTAAATGACTATTTATAAGCTTTGTTTCCCGTATAATGCCATATGTATGTTGTGTTTCTTTTTAGGTTTTTTTTCAGTTGTTTTATTTTTTAATTACACGGTCCCTTTTTGGATAAAAACCTCCTCTATCTTTAGCTATCTACTTCTATCCGTGGCGACGCTCATCTATTCTTACCCTGCCACCTGTATTATATCGTCTGCCCATTTTTTTCTTTGCCTGCCCACACTCCTTTTTCCTAGCGGTCCCTGCCATTTGGTTACTTGTTTAGTCCACCTTTTATCCTTGTATCTTTCCACATGTCCTGCTCATTTCCATTTTTGTCTCAGGGTGTACTGTAGCGCATCTGTCATCTTAGTTTTTCTACGAATATCTCGTTTTCTATATTCTCCTCAGTTTCAAGATATTTTTCTCCATGGCGTGTTGGCATGATAGTATTTTTTTTTTACTTTTTCGTTGAACACCTATGTTTGGCTTGCATAGGCTGGGCTAGGGAGTATGCAGGAATCCATAATTATCTTCTTCATGTTGAGACTGAGACTTTAAGAAGTTCCTATTGTACCCAGTATTTCTTCCAAGTTATGCTTATTCTTGTGTCTATTTCTTTTATATTATTGTTTGTAACAAAGGAGATTAATTTGCCTAGGTACATGTATTCGCTCACATATTTCAATGGCTTCTCGTCGATTGTTATTATATAGGGCTCAATGTATTTGCTGCCATCACACCTTTGTCTGCGGAACACAGTTCTATTTCTTTGTTCCGCTTCATGTGGTGTTTTTTTGTATAGGTCCGCATAGAAAGCTGTTGCACATTTTATTATGTTTTCCCTATTCCTGATTTCGTCTTCTCCCTCCTTCAAGCACTGGATCCAGGTTTTGTGGCTCGTAAATTCTTTATAGGCTCTTTTTAGCTTCGGAATGTTGTCATGTTTCTCTCTACAACTGTTCTTCTGTGAGTAGAATAGTCCTTCTTCATTGCTCTGTTTATATTTTTAAATAGTTTTTAAGTTCCTCTTCCATGGATTTACATTAATTTTTTATATAAATGAGCTTGGTGCGCCTGGAGATGAAATTTAGTGTTTGGTCGCTTAATATTCTTTATTTTTATCCATATTCGTTTTTGCTTATGGTTTAAGGCTTTTTTTGATAATTTCTTCCAGTGTGTCACTTACGGCTTGAACATTTTCAGTGGTTTCAATTGTTTCCTCAGATTTTATTAAATTCTCTTTCTGATTTTGTATATAGTTTCTTTTTTCGTGAGTGCACTTAAGTTTATAGAGTGGTGCATTGAATATCTTTCTGCTCATTTTAAGAGGATGAATCTTTAAAATGCATCTTACCATCCTGAGGTTAGATGGGAAGGGCATCTTGTTGATTATCACCACATTCATCACAGACGCTGGGTTGGGGCTAAATATGAAATCAATTTCATTTTTTATATTGTGGTCCGGAGTTAACCACGTCCATTTTCTAGAATTTATTTTCTTGTAAAATGTGTTCATTATTGAGAGCGTATTCTCGTATGCATATTGTATTAGTCGTTCGCCTCTTTCATTCCTCTCTTCATATGCGTGGTTCACCAATGTTATTGTTTCTTAAGGTTTTGGATATCCGATTTTTGCATTGAAGCCTCCCATAATTAAGGGATTTTCATCTGTTAGGTCTTGTGCTTTTGTTAGTCTCATAAAATTTTGTGATGTCTTCTTCACTTGAGCTGTCGGTTGGCGAATAAGCTTGGATTAGTGACAGTGGGTGCTGATCGAGTTTCAGTTCTAGCATGGCAATTCTTTCTGATATGCCCAGAAAGCTGACAATGTTGGCTTTGTATGATTCCTTTACTAAGAAACCCACTCCATGTAGGAGGATTAAAGGATTATCCATTCCTAATTTTTTCGCTCTTAGGATCTCCTTATTAGCAGATGGCCTCTATACCTTCCAGTTTAATTCCGGCAATACTCACGTAAGATAAGATCCTTACCGAGTTGATTATGGTCCACCAGATCACTAGCATCCGCAATCGCCCATGGATAACCATAACATGAAAGACATCAAGAAGGAAGCATATAATCCGCTTCCTGACTTCTTGTTACTGATTCGTTCCTTAACTGATTCTCCAACCTTGAACCCTTTCATATTTACAGATTAGTGTAGACGAAGGTATATAGCTAGAAGCATTAAAATATTCTTGCCACTTTGCACTGGTATCGGCGGTAAAATAGGTAGCAGAGAGGAGTCCAACGACATTCAATAAGAGCGACCTGTCGGTATACCTGGTCCGTTATTTATAGGAGCACAACAAGAGCTCCTGGTCTGCTGAGTTTAACTTGAATTTGAGAACGGATGAACTTTATAACCCTAGATTCTGTTGTATTTTTTACTCTCGAAAATTTCGGGAGAACAAAATTATTTTCCGTGACATTTCATGAATTTCCTAGTCGGGTAGTAAAATTGAATGTGTTGTTTGGAAAGACTTAAACCATTAATGCAGTTCGGGTTCCTTTGACCTTCGCGGCCTGACACTCGAAGGCCTCCGTAGTCCGGCTTGTCTGAGCCGTATTAATCGTCCTACCATGACTCGTACATTTGATAGCCTGTCATACCAGCAAGACAAATTACTGTTGCATTTATGTGCCAACAAAAACATGGGCCATGGAGGTTATGTGGAATATGAAGGCCGAAATTATTAGTTTATTTATTCAGATAAGCTAATCAACAGAGGGTTCTTTTAGATACAAGTAAATATTTTAACAAAAAAAAACGATTTTAATTTCAAGAAGCGGAAGTGTTTGGTTTCATATAGTATTTTTCATCCTTAGGGTAGATTTTTTTTTCAAATTGAAGTTGAAGCTAACCGGCAGTATATCCCTGAAACACAAAAGGAATTTTCCAAATTGGTTTACAGATAACGGAGTTCTTGCAGTACCAGAGTACATTATAGTCTGAGGTCGCATAGAGTAGAGATTGTCACCAAAGAATTTTTAAACGTCAGATTGACATGAATTTCGAGCTATGAATTTTGTGTGATTTCAAATGTTATCAAGAGTCTCTGGAGTTTATGTGATGGTAATTTTTTTTTTCGTTATCTGTACTTAGTGGAGTAATCAATTACAGATTACTCAATTAACTTCTGTTGTAATTATATCAATTTATTACTTACATAACATTACATAACAAGTAAACCTAACGACGGAATGTTTCTAAATAAAAATCGTATTAAAATCTTTTACTCAGTTTCCAAAAACCTAAATACAAAAACAGGCGGAAGCTGCCTACTTTGTTACGTACAAATAATTTATTTTAATTGTTTATGGTAATAAAACGCACAAGTTAATGATGTAACTGTATTTTTGGCTCAATACAAAGGCCGAATAGCACAATATAAATGCCGAAGGCACAATATAAAGGCTGAAAAGAATAATGAAGGAACATGACATCATTTATTTATTTATCTAGTATCTACTACTATTTTAGTGGTGCAAAAAATATCTATTGTAATGCCCCTGAACAAATCACCTCGGTGAATTACGACTACTTTCAATTGCTATTTCTAAGTGTAAGGCGTAGTTTTTCTGAAGCGAACCGAGGGCGGTTTGCTACTTATAAATAAAAATCATAATTTAACCCCGAACTGAACCTATCAAAGATGAATATACATTTTCCCTCGTTTTGAATAACATGTTTGTACCATAGACTTTAGTATAATCCAGAAGTGTTTCCATAAATTGGTTTTATTACGCGATATTAGCATATTAAATTGTATATTTCTGTACCAATTGATAATTCCATTGTAGCGTGGTTCATATCCGGCTCGAAGGACCAATGTAAAAAGAGGGTGTGTTGATGTTAACTCTCCTTTTTGGTTTTGAGTCAACCCCCTTTTTAGTTCTGTTATGGTGGAGTGGTTTATTAATTGCAGAGTGTATAAATGAGGAGTCTGAAGTTTATCTCAAATACTAAGTATATTTAACTGATTTACATAAACTTGATATAAATCCTTGGAACTATTTAAAGAATTCGAAACAATGGTAAAATATGGTTAATAGCGAGCACGAGATGTCACCACGGTGGTTAGCTACGTACTGCCTTAAAAGAGACAATTAAACGTAATTAAGTATAACGTAATTTGAATGAATATGAATATGAAAAATGCTGATTTGTTCGATTGCATTGCACTCGAACACCCAGCGATGGGTCCCGGGTTCGATCCCGGCCAGGGTAGAGGTTTGTGTGACTGGTAAATGTTTGTTCTCGGGTGTTTGATTTGTTTGGGGTATTTGTGATGCGTCAATTGTATATGTTCATGCCACCGGCAACACAAGGACGCCTTTTAGAGCGTGAACGTAGATTTTTTTTCTTTAGTAAAAAGTGATATGAATTTAAACTAAATACACTTTTATAAATTTGTATATACGTTGCATATTTTCATTGCCATTTCTACACAATATTTACTCCGTGCCCTCAACACGTCAGGTCATTATCATTAGCGAGTATTAACATTTAATGTAGAAAACCTTTTCAGGGTTGGCAATGCGATGTGTATGCACTGAAATGGGTTTAATTTCCTCGTACAGAACAATTGTTATTGTTAACAGGATTTTATTAATGTTTACAACCCTGTTTCATGTTTATATTCAACTATGATTTTTCCTCAAGTATATTATTGGAGCCTTTTATAAACCAAAAATCCTATTCCAGTTACATAAACGATCTTATAGCGATGAGGGTTTGGTAAAAACATCATCAGTGTTAATAACATTGGTTCGGTTTAGGGATTGACAAGGGTGTAATAATACTTTATGGTGTCTCACTGAAGACATCAAAGATTAAATATATAACAGAAGCATCACTTCATAAATGGCGATCGCTAATATTGTTTTATATATCTCGACTAGCGTAATTCAATCAGATTGAGAGACATAAGGAACCCTAAAATATTACTAACACCACTAGAAGTAGGGATGGACTTAATTTGCGCCATCACGCAGCACCACGACACATCTATTTTTAAACGTAAGGCGTCGGTTTTATTAAGAGCAATAAGGTGGGGGTTACTACTGGTTACTGTATGGAAATAAGGAATCTCATCTGTGCTTCACCACTGTCAAATCTATTATTTCCAAACGTTCCCATTATTAATCTATACATATAATAATATTCTCACTGATCGCTTTCTGTACATGAAGGGTATATGAGAAAAACTATTATTAGGAGATTTCATTGACGCAATAGAACCGAAAAAATGAGTTATTAGAATTTTTGTCTGTTTGTCTCTCAGAAACGGCTTAACCGATTGCGGTCTGGTTTTCACTAATGTATTGCAGTAAGCGTCATTAATGCATAAAGTATGTTTCATAGCAATCCGTCCACAAATAAGAAAGTTATAAATTGATATTGTAATTTGTAATTCATAGAATGAGAAAAATCCAGTCCTACAATAATGCAGGTGCTGTTTCTGAGCGAAAGTTTAGTGTGTTATTTGCTAGGATCATCTAAAGTCTGCTCACAAAGATTTCATAAATATTACGATAACCTGTCGAAATAGCAAACTGTGTCGCGGCAGGGGTCTCTTATTGCAGTGAGTTTGGTGGTACGAGGGACACTTGTCAAGCGAGCGACACTTCGGGCATCGCGTCGGACGAGCGGACTTGGCGGCCATATTGCCATTCCTTCCTAATGTGCTTCGAGTGGATCGTTTGTGTGTTCAAGTGTTGTTCATATTAACGTTCCCGACTTGGATTCTTCTTCCGTCTATGAAACTTACTCATGTTCGTCTTCCAGTGGTCTATAACTCCGATACGTAACAATAAACTCTATGCCAAGTATGTGTGTGCATAAATAAATAAAATAAATAAAAGTATGTTGTTACTCTGTGCCACTTATGTGTGTACATAAATAATTAAATAAATAAATAAAATAAATAATAATATGTTGTTGCATATAAGTTTTTTTTTATATCCATTATGGCACAAGATTAGAATGAGTGGTGTCATAGTGGGGTGGAGAGGCTTTTGGCCAGCGACGGGACACATTACAGGCCTAATAATACACACATCTATACACAATTTTTTTTTATTTCCCTTAATTTTCTATTATAACCTATAAAAATAATTAGCGGGCTGCAATTTGTAATGAGTTAAGAAATCCTGATTTCCTTTTATTTTTAATTAACTCTCAATGAACAGACTGTACAAGGTATACTTTCACCTGACGTGCGTACACGACGTAGGTAGGTAGGTAAAAAACAAACAGATCTTCTGCGTACTTTGATACTCTGTGTAAGGAGGCGATGGCCGGCAATAAAAAGAGGGTTTTAAGGCGTATCCCAAAAATATAACTCGGTGAAATCGCCCTTTCAGATTCAGTACTAACAAGATGAGCTTTGAATAACTTTTAGGAAGAAATAGAAATTTCTGGGTGGCTTCAGGTGGTTTCATTTCCGCTTCGGGAAACTAGTTTTGTACGTTCACAACTAGTACATCGTAGCTTTTTTTTCAGGCGTTTTATAGATTGTTCCTAATGTCGTTCACTGAAACTGTTACTCGTAAATCAATCTATCAAGAAAATCCGTATGAAAACCCGTGCCGTTAGTTTGAAGATTATAATATTCATGCAGAGAAACTGAGAATTTGATTTATACTTTATAGCAGAGTTGGGAGACTTATGTATAGTAGTCTAATTAGTTTAGCTGTATAAATGCGAATATGGCGATATTATGATAGTTTGTGCATAAATTTATGGAGTATACAGAAATTATACAAAATAATTATTACATAAAATACTTAAAACCCGATAGAAGTTTTATTAAATGGGATATTGCATTTGTTTCTTCTTACAAAGCAATTGAATATATGAACTCATTGACTGCCAGACATATTTAGAGCGTCTTGCCTGGGTGCCAAGGTTTTATTTTGAAGAATACATGAAAGTTTACAAAATAGAATTATATTAAATTACTGATTTACAGTAATTTTTATTAAAAAAAAAAAAACACTACGAGATCTTGTAGCTGGCAGTTTTGATACACACGCTTAATACGAGATATCTCGTAGCTGGCAGTCAATGGGTTAAGCAATAGCTGAGCGTTGCCATCGTCTTCGTTTCAAGTAACAAAACTAGATGGCGCTGTTAGCCCAGCGTCGACATCTTCTTCGTTTCTACTAACAAAACTAGATGGCGCTGTTAGCCCAGCGTCGACATTGATAAATTAGCAAACTGATTAGGTAAAAATATTTAATAATATACTATTTCATAAATATATTTATATGTACCACAAACTCACCTCAAAGTTAAGCTTCCCGCGCTGTTTTGGCTTGATGGTGTTGAAAACGAAATGGGCGTACTGGGTCGCATCTGTAAAAATTGAAATAATATTATATCCGTTTGTTTTAGAAATTCTGCAGGAATAGATCCAGTTACTGGGATATAAGGTATCCAAGATTATGACCCATAATATAATTTATAGCTATGCTAAGTATAAACTAAATTTGTTCTGTGGTTTCAGTTGCACATCTTGACAGACAAAAACCCAAAAATATATATTTAGGCATCTGTAACGATAAAACACTGTATCTATATTAAGTTTCCAAACAATTAATAAACTGATTCTGTACCTTTGTAGTTTTATTTTTTGTGTTAGATTATAGGCGCTCAATATACATTAAGCTTAATTATGGTAGCCAATTAATCTGAAAGTCGGGTTTCCATGATGGTATATTAGTTGTCTCTACGATCCCTTGACATTAGTATCCAACTCGGCTTCACTTCAAATAGTAACGCCTGACATTTTGAAATAGCACCCATACTTGAATTAATAATTGTTTATTTATATTCAAAGCACCAGCATTGTTTTACGACTGGGTATTTCTCATTTTGTGAATTAGAAATATATTAATTTATACTTTTTCTATTCACGGACAGATTGCAATGGAACGAACTTAATAAAAGTGATGCTCACTGCAATACAACAGTGAAAACCATAACGAAATCGGCTAAGCCGTTCCTGAGATAAGCGCGCACAAACGCATCGACAAACAGACCCAAGTTCCAACAACTATTGTCTTGGGTTCTATTGCATTAACAGAGGCCGTAATAGTAGTTTTTGTCATATATTCTTAGTGTACAGAAAGCGATCGTTTCGAATTTTATTACCTATAAGTTTTGCTTTAAGAAATTCTATATTTGCCACATTTCGTTGCTTTAATGATTTACTTTCCTAATTCTATAAATTACAGACATGCTCATTTATTGCCATAGTTGTAGAAACACATTTAAGAATTTTGTTTCTACCCTCTTAACAAAATGTTCATACTGTTCATTCGTTTGAAGAAAGTCATCCTAAATACTTCTATTATAATGATGGTAGATCTCACAATTTCTTTATTTTGGCCGTATTCGGGCGGCCTAGAATACTGCCCCCAACCTCACGTTGACAGAACAGGGTGTCGTAAAAGGCGACAGAAGCCGGCCAGCTTGGTAGTAGGGCTTCGCGTAAAGATTATATTATTAATATTATTATTATTAAGTCATTTATATTGTTACTAGTATTATTATCTTTCCGTGAAGCCTGCCTGGCTAGCTACCACCCTTCTGCTCGAGTTAGCCGCCAAACGAATCTTCGTGTTCCGGCTGGGGGCTTGGGAGCCAGTACTTTCTTTCTTAATTTCTTCTCATTTCCTGGCCGACAACGCATCAGCGATACCTTTGATCTTGCTTAAGTCTATCGGCGATGGTGACCACTTACCATCGGGTGGTTCGTCTGCTCGTTCGTCGGTCAACATAAAAAAAAACTATACCGAACTTTAGGAAACCAGGCAGACCTGAGGATTCCGCGTCTTCTTAAAGGTGTGTAAAATCTATTATTCTGCATTGTGGGAGGAAATCTGAGCTCAGTAGGTCATTATGTGTTGTAAGAACCGATGAAAAAGACACTTAAGCAATAGGGTTTAAGTTCGATTCCGGACACGGACAGATACATATGGTTCCTCGTATGTAATTTTAACTTTAAATAATACATATCATTATTGTGTTTCGGACCGATATTTTGACGCAATCACATTGATCTTTTTTTTTTGCAAAAATTGTGGGTACCCGCGGCAACTCAAATGTATGAAGTACGCAATGATATAAGTTTAAAATCATAAGGTACATGAAACTCCAAGAGCATTGCAAGATGCGAGCATTTCTAAACAAATTACTTTTAAAAAACTTATTAAATGTGTTTACTCGTTTAATATTCATTAAAGTTAGATAGCTCATTAAAAATAATGAGGAGCAGCGTATGCGACGAAAGAAATTTTTAAGCAAATTTTTTTACACCTTGGTTCACGTTACTGAAGTTTTAGCATGGATTCCTTATATTTTCTAGTAATAAATATAGTCTATGTTACTCAGGAATAACGTAGCATTCTAGTGGTGAAAGAATTTTTAAAATCGGTTCAGTAATTTTTGAGTTTATTCGTTACAAACATACAAAAATACAAAGGTTTTCTCTTTATAATATTAGTATAGATATGTCAAAATCACTATCTCTATCCACAGTATCAATAATTCATATCTTATTGTCTCATGAGTTAATTTTTTTATTTCTTTAATACTATTTAATATTCAGTAATAAAATACGAAAATAATGATATAATGATCTCTTTAAAATGTAGGGTAGACACTGAGATATAACGTAATAACACTCGTTTTCTTTACGTACAGCATGAAAATTACGTATGAGTCAATATGACCGCATGCCGCAGCGGCCATGTCAAGAAAATTTCGCGAGACCAGATCCATTTTCCGCGATGAAAAGTATCCTATATAATGACCCATAATATACGTTACGAATGTAATACGAATCTTTAAAATCTGTACAATAGTTTTTGTGTGATACGAGCACAGACAAACCGAAAAAACCCCAAAAATGGTTAATCCGCCATACAACTCTACCTACTCTGTATTCTCTGTCAACATTAAAATTCGCAAAACGTTTGATGTGCAAATTGTATCCCGTTACCATTTTATTATTAGTATAAATATAGATAGTGAAAATGAACGAACAGAATGCTAAGACGATAACAAACTGTATCACGCTAGAGTACAATTGAAATTCAAATGAACTTGAATATCAAATTCAGGACCACTACGAACTATAGGTTAATATAAACTTTAAACCGACTCAGTAAAGTTGAAATTTCTATGCTCTGCTATCTCAATAGTTCGCTGACTTTGTCAAAGGATAGATATCTTGCTATAAACTTTATCTGTCGTATACGAGTTACACGTCAGATTACAAGAGAGGTAATAATACATTTGGCGGCAGCAATATTATACATTCACTAAATAAAAATAACACAACATAAGACAATATTGTTGGTGTCACGGTCAGACATCTTCATGGCTAGTTAATTGGGTAACTTAAGCAGTGCAGTGCCGAATTAAGCCAGCGCGGGGCCTGTAACAAATTCTATCAAGGGGCTCTCGGTTTGTTTTAAGTTATCAAGTTTGTGGTAGTAAATAAAACAAAACTCTTACAAACAAACTTTTCTGGAATTAATTTGGGAAAATTTAGAAACAATACTATCAAAATCGATTTCTCTGAGCAAATCGTTCTCAATATTCATTACCGTGAGGTGATTCAAACGTTCTTGATCCATCATATTCCTTAACTCATTTTTGTTGTTGAGAAAGAACGTTTACCGCTACAGTTGGTGGTCATGCACTCACTTTTACAAATGTACAAAAATTTAAAATTATACTCATTCATATTGATACCAACTCTTTCGTGGTAAGTAATGTAGGTACCTATACTGATCCAAAAAATATTGTCACGTTCCTATCTAAATTGTACATTTATATGATCAGGAAGCAGTGACATTCCCACAAGAATTTACTGTTTTAACAATAATTATAAACGAGACGTGTGACAGTTTCTATCAGAGCCACTGATCTTCAGCACGGTTGGAACACGAGTGTGTCCCGCCATAGCAACTGTCCCTTAACTAGGCTCCATTGCAGCGCGAGTCGCCAACCGTTGTCATAGCGACGGTGCTGACATCACTCACGTCACCTGCCGCGGTTCGTTTAGCAACCGTACTCATTATTGTCTCCGATTATATAACTAAATTCAAAAATATAAAAGAGTGATATAGAGAGAGAATAAATTTACTTCGAACTACATCTGAATTGATAATCTGTTTATGTTGATGTTAGCTGACGCATCCTAATCTTTCTAACAATATATTCTCAACAGTCTTTGATGAGTTTTCACTGTCCGTATATGAGGTCATTAAGAAAACTCTTTGTACCCTCATTTGTTCAACGATTTTCTTTATTGCACTGTTATTCGGTGACTAGTGTTACCAATAAAAAAATTTGAAACAGACCATTATTTAATCACTTAAATCGATTTTCAAATATTTAGTTATTTAGAGTTTTCATTACTAAAGTCCTGGCGGTAATCATTTTTGATCCTAAGAAACATACATTAATGAAACAGGACAGTGTAAACATAGACAAAAAAGTTTCCATTGCCGTTGCTACTCAATACAAGACTATCGCTTAGCGCTTGCAATGCGACACGTCCTGGCCTCCATATCCTGAGTTACAGCCAGACGGGCGACGTAAATTCACTATAGACCCAAATGGAGTATTAATAATATCTGAGTGATAAATGGATATACAGCTAATGCCGTATAAATTAATAAACTAATATATATTATATTATATATAAAAGATTTTTTTTTATTTGAAATAGGTATTTTTTGATGACTTTGCCTGCCAACCGAGTGGTCTTGGGTTCCTTTCCCGGCCGGGACAGATCATTGTTTATCCTTGAGTCCTGTATCAGGGTGTGAGATGTGTTTTAATTTCAGTACTAAAATTTCGCCCTATGAGTCCATGTCATAAACAGACTTAGAAGAAGCAGCAGAAAGTAACACCTAAGGAGAATATTCTAGAAATTTATTTGTAATGATAACATAAACATGATTCACATGTTACAAATTAATGATAATACAAATTAATAAAATCTTTTCATTGTCGAAAAAAAGGTACAAATCTCTGATAGTGAAAAACAACTTATAACTAAAGTTAGGCAAAAGGGGGTGGCTTAGCTTTAGTGGACACATAAAAATTATCCCGTTCAGCGCTGGTTTTCAGCCGCTCTCGTCTTCGTGAGCTGTTGTGCAGGTATGGAGAGTTCTGAGTTCCGCAATGAACAGTTTTTTTATCAACAATAAATAAATAAACGAACAAAGTCGTGGCTAGCCTCTAGTAATATTTCTAGTAATATCTGTGCGTTAAAACCACTGAGCTGATTTGAATGACATTTGCCATATTAGCAACTTACATTGGTCGTAACTTTCGTCGTAAATTTTTCATAGCTAACTAATATAACTTTCTGGAACACGGCGGGTTATTGGGGTTATTGCAAATTTTACCGCGTCCTCCCATCAACAGGCCATCACTACCACGTGTATGGTGTCGTACCACATGACACAGACTAATGTAAGAAGTACCTGCCACCTCATCTGTCCCCCAAAGCTGACCTACGAACAATCACCATCAGGCTCTTGGTAACCGAAACTTCTCGTTCGTGGAACTGATTGAAACAGAAAAATACAACATATACAAGATATAATAATATAATACACCGCGCATGATGCTCCAGCGTCGGTTCAAGACGGCAATGTACCACCGTGTCCATGGAGAAAGTTCCAAACTACTTGAAACTCCAGCCAATTCACACCAAATCCCTGCGTAGCAGCCTCCACGAAATCTACGGGTGTATAGCTTCCGTAAAGCCGACGTAGCTATATCGTAGCAAATATGTATTTTATCTACACTAATATTATAAAGAGGAAAGCTTTGTATTCTTGTATGTTTGTAACGGATAAACTCAAAAACTACTGAATCGATTTTAAAAATTCTTCCACCATTAGAATGCTACATTATCCCTGAGTAACATAGGCTATATTTATTACTAGAAAAGATAAAGGATCCTCGCTAAAACTTCAGTAACGTGAACCAAGGCGAAAAATTTGCTTAAAAATTTCTCTTTAAATAAATACTTTTTTCTGCCTGTAATAATAAATGTAAAGATAACAAATAAGTCGAGTATATTATTGATGACACTTAAATATAAGTTTAATATATATTTAATAAATTACTATTGGTCTGTGTTCATCCATCACGCGGTAACTATATAACAGATTTGGATAAAACTTAACATAATTATAGACGATAATATAGGTCAACAGTAAAGATAGTTTTGATCCTGGAAAATAAATATATTTCTCCACAATCGAAGTTACGAGCGCACTAAAATTTTCACTGCTAAAGCTATCAAAATAAATTATTCAAATTTATTGAAATAGAAAAATCGACCCCTACAACAATAATTATTGGGTTAATGCAAAATTTTAAAAACGCCTGATAAAAATGAGCGCCGTTTGTACGGATGCGGGTGCTGTTTTTAAACTTTCGTTAAAAACAAAAAAGTTCCATGTGATATTGCTTTGCCTAATATTTTGTAATAATGTTAACGTTTTTAAATTCGTTAAGTATTACAAAATAAGAAAGAAGAGTTTACCTCCAAGCGGAAAGAATTGAGAGAAGATATTCTTGAACGCTTCCTCATCCACGACGCCTGTAGGACATTCCTGTGAACAATAACCCAATATCAAGAAACAGTTCAAAAACTGATACATATTACAGACGAATTCTTTTTAATATTCAAATTCAAAATCATTTAATAATTGACGTATTTTTTAAGTACATTTAAGCAATTTTAATAGCGCGGTTAATCTCCGAGCTCACAAATCAATCTCGATAAAATTCACAATTTATTTCGCGGGAGTTTTTTGTCGCATATAAAACTGACAACGTGAAGTGTATTTGGTCTGTAGAACAATATCTCTTAAAGTATGTATAAGTATAAACTAATGTATAAACTACAGCGGGTAGGTTTTGAACAGTGGACTATATGTCTTGTCTCCAGCTGGCCATTTCGTTTGGCTATTTTCTACACAACACAATATAATCCGCGTTGAATTTTTGTCACATAAAACTCACAGGATAATTCGCGGTGAAAAGCATTATTATTTTTTATAAATAACAGATAAATGATCAAAGGGGCCATCTAATGGTAAAAGGTTAACGTTGCCAATAGACAACAATAGAACCAAATATACTTATTTATTTATTTATTTATTTATTCATTTGGAATGCCAACAGAAAGTACACACAATAAAAATATTAAGTTCTCAAGCATTGTAACCTCGCTTATGTGCCTTTCCTCTTATAGGCAGTC
>PDGT01000097.1:585685-603579 GCA_003671415.1 Megathymus violae | reverse complement strand
CATGTTGCTTATCCGAAATTATTGTTTTAGAGTAATATTTCAAGTGTCTAAGTACAATTCCTTCAAATACTTTAGCAAATACCGATAGTATTGAGACAGGTCTATAGTTCTTTATATCTTTTTTTGCCCCCTCTTTAAAGATTGGTACTATTTTTGCCTCTTTCCACTGGGTAGGAAAACTTCCAGTAGACAACGACTTGCTAAAAATAATTTTTAAAGGTAATGAGAGTTGTGTAGCGCATCTTTGTACAAATATAGGTGGTAGTCCATCTGGGCCCGGTCCTTTAGTAATATCAAGTCTTTTTAGTTTGAAACGGACTTCTGACTCTTTAATTGAAACGTGATTTAAGTTTCTGGTTCCGTTTGTAGTTCTATCTTCATACTCCATTAGACGCGAGTTATTTTGAACCTGATAAACAGACAAAATTTTTTTTGAATAGCTCGCAAATTGACGTACTATCCGAAGCTTTTTCCCCTTCAAAATGCATGTCGCTAGGCATATTACACTTGTTACTTCGCTTTTGTTTGATATATGACCAAAAATACTTGGGATTTTTAATTATGCAATATTCCATTTTATATATGTATAAATTATAGCATGTTTGTTGGCTTTTACGTGCTCTACTAGTTAACATATCGAAAATAATTTTGTCCATCGGATTTTTATACTTTTTGTACTTAATTCTTACTTTATATCTTTCATTTAAAAGTTTAATTAAATCTTTCTTATACCAAGGCGGAAATTTCAAAATTTTTTTGCTACTCAGTGGTATATTTTGTTTGATTACCGAACGCAAAGTAGAGTAAAAAAATGACACCATTTCATCAACACCCTCACGATCACATAGTAATGTTATCCAATCGATATCATCTAAGTATTTTTTAATTTTGTCATAATCGGCTTTAAAATAGTTTCTTTTTGGAATTATGTTAGGTTTGAGTGTATTTTCAGGTAGTAAATTAAGTGAAAATTCAAGAGGTGGGTGATAAGAATCAATCCCACAAAGAGGATCTACGCTAGTATCGAATTGAATCTGGTTTACGGTAGAGAAAACAAGATCTAAAATTCTTGAATTGGAGTTTAAGATGTAATTATATTGGTGAAGATTATTGCTTGCCATGAATTCCTTTATCAAATGATTTAACGAGCAATTAGAATAATCTAAGACTTGAACAGTGTTAGGGATTATATTAGACCATTTTAGACTCGGGATGTTGAAATCCCCTACGACCAGTGATTCACTATAATCACTCAAATTTTTACTAGCGCTGTCTATAGATTTCTCAATGTCTAAGATTTTGCCTTGAGGTGGGATATATACTGCACATATACAGAGATTGATAAACTTATTACCCTTCATAACTTTAATTACTATCCAGAGATCTTCAAAATCACTTCCATGCTCTTCAACACTGTAAGAACTAATTTTTTTGTTAATTGCGATCATTACCTCGTCCACCTCCAGCTTTTTTTGATATTGGTCTGTTCAGATTACGATCACGCCTATAAACTACATAATTATCATCAAACAACTCTCTGTCCTTAACATTATCCTGCAGCCATGTTTCTGTTATTATTATTATTATTCATATCATAGTTATTTAATAAGACATTTAAACTAAATTCCGTAAGCTTGGTGTTTAATCCTCTAACATTTTGGTAGTACACAGTTATATAAGACATAAAAGATATTCCTGGTTATATCGGAAAATTAAATTTATTTAATTTAGAAAGAGAGTCCAAATCTTTAATTAATATTGGTGGTGACGATTAAGATTTTCTAGCAAATATACGCCCCGCCCTTATCCAAACAAATTTATACGACAGCTCTTTCGCTTTATTTCTTGTAGCTTTATGTAGCTCCTTAAAGAACGGCGAGAGGTGCTCGGAGACGCATATTGGATGTCTGCTCCCACTAATACCAATGTGTCCGCTGTTTAATTTGTCTTCCGGATTTAATTTATTAAATTTTATGACATCTGCAAGAAATGAGTCCCGTGCCAATTGATTTTTAAGTTTAATTACTATGGATCTCGGTCGCAAACTGTTTCTATTCAATTTAGCAATTCTAGTGCACGATTGCTATCTGTTTAATGGTAGTGGGTAATTTTTCACTACGATGTTCAGGTATGCACTGAAACTCCAAATTAGCTGCACGGGAAGTCTGGTCAAGGTACTCAATTCTGTTAACAATTTCACTATTTTGCTCGATAACCTTCGGAATTTCTTTTTCCACCTTGTTTTCCACTTCAAGTAGCTTTTTAGTTACCTCGTTTTTGTATGCGAAATGTTGGGCTTTAAGATCTTCTAGGGTAGTAATTAGTTGACTTATCTCAGCTCTGGCCGTTGTAAGCGCTGTTTTAAGAGGTTCAATATCTTTCTTGAGACACTGTTGAAAAAGAGTTTTAATTTCCGCAGCTAGGAAGTGTTTTAACTCTTCTTGAATAACTTCTCGTAAATCCGCTTTTGTAAGATGAGTATTTCCTGATTCAACGTGATTATGTATGGGCGAGTTGTGCGCTGTCTTAGTCAGCATGCGCTCAGAGACCCACGACGCTGTAGATTCGCTGCTTGACTCTTCAGCAACCGTAGTTTGAGATGGGGAGAATGGAAGTTTTTGACACTTGTAGCAGAGGAAGCTGGCTTTTTTTTTTCTCCGTAAACGTTGCAAATATTTTTTCATCAATTCTTGTACAAAAGTAGTGGTAACTATGTGTACATTTTTTGCATTTTATGACATTTTTCGATGCTATATTATTAAAACAAACTGCACATTGCGCCATAATATTAAACTTTTCTGCGAGATATTCGACATTCAATTGTTAAATAAAAATAACACAGTAACAAAGGCCACGAACTATCTTATACTGAATCGCGATAAGTCACTTCTTGTTTATGATAGGAACGCAGCAAACTGAAAAAAGCCCCGGCGAACTTAAATGTTGGGGGTATCTTGAGAAACCAGTTTCAATGTATTTTATTTAAAGTTAAATAAAACTGCACGAAACAACAATCCATATGGTTAAAAACTGCACACACTTTTTCTTTATACTATGTCGATTAACAGTTTATAACACTTTATTTCTAAAGAAATAACTTTTATACTGGATGTCTGAATTTAATTTTGCGGTGCGTTACAAAAGTGACTGTACTGCATGTTTGACGTCATTTGATATAGCCTTATATAGCTATATATATGTATATAGCTATGCTAGCTAATATGGAAGGGCCGCCACCAGATGGTTCTAACTTGCTACTTCGATAGTTGGTTTGGTAGTAGTTACAAACTGATATTTTCCACCACATGTCATGTAATGCCAGATTAAGCCATCCGGCGGCCGTGCCCGCTGTTTATTCTGATTACCAGGGTTTCCGGAACTTTCTACTCTATCCACGTCTATTCAACAATCCTAAGGATACAATAGAACAGTAGATGGCACAGGTAATTAAAAACCCGTGTACGCGATATCCGCCTTTTGCTCAAGACGTAAGGGCGAGAGTCGCCTAATACGCTCGAGGTAGTTCTTATCAGAACCCGGTATTTATGAGTGACTTTTTCCTGCCGAACCTTCCCGAAATTTCGTAGCAGTCTAAAGAAATGTTGCCACATGTGAAATACAGTAAGTTCGGGAAACATATAAAAATTTTAATAAAGATAAATTGTGATTTGCAGTGTTGTTGAAAAATTACATTTAATCCAGATTATTTTTCAAGCGATTCAAACTCCACCATATCTATGTCATTAAGATGATGTGTTGCAAGGTTAGTTTATTATTGGTATTCTAGATTATCTATGCGTGTTTTTCAGTATCTGTCTTCATCGTTAGCTATTCTCCGCCACAGTTTCTTCAAATATTATACTATATTTCATAAGTTATCTGGAAGTGATTGTTTAAAGTTTTGGCTTGAGAGCCAGTACTTTCTTTCTACTCATCTCCTGGCCGACAACGCATCAGTGATACCTTTGGTGTAGCTGATGTCAATGAGCGACAGTGACCACTTACCATCAGGCGGGTAATCTGCTCGTTTGTCGGCTGTTAACATATAAACTGCCTATTGAACTATTCATACATAGTGATTTCTTAAAGTATTTTAAGTATGATATTGTCAGTTAATATATGTAGAAAAATGTAAGGCCCACCTGTTTAAATCCACGATACATGAGTTTAATCTCATGCTGCGTAAACCGGGAAGCCTTAGCCAGGGCTGCCGGGGGCTCCGGCCTGTATCTTCCGCCGGGGCCCCAGGGGCTGCAGTGCTCCTCGCAGTCATCATCTGTGGAAAGAAATACAAATTTCAAACATGCGTCTTACTTATTCTTCGTGTTTCTTTCCCGAGCTGTGGTAGCGTAACGGTTCGACCATGTCCTTGACGGTGACCACTTACCGTCAGGCGGAACCGAAACTCTGTTGTTAGTAAAGTTTTTGCTTACACGTAATTAAACCTTGGAGCTACAGAAGAGGAACGGTAATTAAAAAAATTCGTGGTAATGAAATCCAACACCGCCGAAGACGTTATTCAAGCACTGCAAACTGACATTATTTATCTAGTTACCTGTAGCGGAAATAAATCCAAACTCTCTAACTAACCGCCGTCTGCTTAAGAACTGCCTCGGGCTCGCAGCCTCCTCCGCCTTCTGTTAGACACGAGCCGCACGGAGTGCCAGAAGCAGTATTTTAATAATTATATATTAATAACAAACCGCTCTCGCTTCGATGCGAAAACCTTACGCCAAGAAATAGTACGTGCGTTATTTAAAATTCATTTATAACTTTTTTATTTATGAACGGATTGCAATGAAACGAACTTTAAACGTTAAGTGATGCTCACTGCAATGCATTAATGAAAACCATAACGAAATCGGCTAAGCCGTTTCTGAGATTAGCGCGCACAAACGTACAGACAAACAGACACAACTTTTAACAACTATTGTTTTGGGTTCTATTGCGTTAATAAAAAAACTCTGATAGTAGTTTTTCTCATATATCCTCAATGTACAAACATCCATCAGTTAGTATTTTATTATATGTATATATAGATATACAAGTCGTGTTTGTTAATCTATACTACTATATAAATCTGTAGTGTCTATCTGTTGGTACATTTCAATTTTTGTCACATTGCATGACAAACATTCGTTTTATGACTCAATGACATCAATTTGACCATTTTGAAATTATTGTCCGTCCGTCTGTGTGTATGTATGTCGCGTTATAACTCGAGAACGGCTCGACCGATCTCAATGAAACTCGGTATGAAGTGGGAACACGCGATCGCGCAGATGATGGGTTATATAAAATGTCGTCTAATGAAGGTAAAATCATAATCATATATGTATATACATATACAACTAATTGTTAAATCTGAACGAATCAGAACGGTAACGCGCTGTACATAACAACGGTAGCGACCAACACCGGTAATATTATTCCTTAATATTTGTAATTATATCCTCCATGGTGTTGCTATATTGATTTCGTGTCTATTATTTTATTTTGTATTTGTTTTTTTTCTCTCCTTAATGTGATTTTTTCAGCTGTTACTTCTATTATTATTTTATTGGTGTTATATAGTATAAGGTAATGTAAGTTGTGCGCGGATATGGCTCGTGGTGTCACTTGTTGGATCCTGCGGAAGACCAGCGCTGGTATCACCAGCATAATGCTGAGTAGGATCCATTTTGTAAGGTGATGTACTAACTTACTTAAGTAATAATAATAATTATTATTGTACTTTTTGTCTGTATGACTGCATGTTTCTTCTTAACGTTCTTCTGTATGTTTCATCTTTTTGACTGTATGTTTACCTTACAAATAAAGAAATTATCTATCTATCTTAATTCTATCCGGCGCTTTATATTTTTTTTATTTTTCACCACAAATATTTAAATCTTCCGCGTCAAATGCTCTATTAAGTAATAATAACTTCCAAAATCCATCCAGTATTTTTATTACAACGTTCAATAAAGACATAATTTTTTACATATATAATTGTAGAGTTTATATAATTTTAGCAGATCATTGGATCAGGCATCTCGATCGTTCGCGATCTCAACATCGTTAATCGCTTGTGGTCGGACAATAACCAGTCGCTCGCTTTGCGTTCTATGTACCAAGTAATTTGTTATAAAACTCGGAACAAGTTAAAGTCTAGACTTGCTCCATATTTAAATTCAGTTTTATAAATATTATTTGAGTTCAGAAAGTTCTGACAATGTTTTTAAAACACAAGGAGCAATTACTTTATTTCAAGGCTGAGTTATCGTTGAATCCCTTCCAGATAACCTTCGGAGAGTAGTAAAAAGACGAGGACATAATAAAATAGGTAGTTATATTCTATATTTTTATGGTATTTTATTAATGCACACACACACACACACGCACACACACACACACATATATATCGCATTTATTTAATAAAGCACTAAATACGCTGCTCTGAATACTGCTTTTCCTAATGCGGCGGTACTGAAAGAGATTTCATTGCGATCTAAGTGTTTTATTATCTCTGTGCAGAAACAGTTAAATAAATAAATATATAGATGAACAAATTGACACACAAACACATCTAATCATAATATCCGTTACCTACAACCGGAACTGTAACAAGTCATTAATTTAAATCACTTTGATTAAATTATAAATGTAACTGGCATTTACGTCCGTTACACACAAAACGAATAAAAATATACTGCAGTAATTTTAAATTCGAATAAAAAGACGTTTCAGCAAAAGTTTGAGTGCCTCTGCAGGAGAGATCACTGGAGTGCCGAGCGAGACGGAGCGACGTCGGTCACACACGTGCGAGTGGGACCGCTGTAACTGGCTCTGTCGTTTTAAATCGGTCAAGTGACGCGTGCCCGGATTGTTTATTTTGTAACTGGTTTGTTTACAAGTGCCTTTGACAGCTGTACGGTGCAATAACGTAATTACAGCACGTAATGATTATTGTTTAATGCTTGCAACGCCTTACCATTCGAAACTTATAAACGTCGCCCGGTAGAATTGCTCCTCGTTTGTATCAGGCGCTTTATAACTAATGTTGTAGCCGACCGCTTCAATTTTTTTCGTAACTCATTAATTAGTGAAAATCCCATGATACTTCAGAATTAATTAGACAAAGTCTGTGTTTTATAATATTTACAATAAAATAGAATGGAATACTTCGAATTAAACACCACAACAATAATAAAGAGAATAATAAAATCATGTCATGGATATAAAATTTTGGATCTGGATATGGATACGGATATATGGATAATGTTTACCGATTTCGGTTACGGTTACATATATGAAATTGTTTCGGATACTGTCGGTTACGGATATTGGATGATTTATGACTTGTATATAATGTAACGACTTTTTAGGTATTATTTAGTATTCATCATAGGCCTCACACGTCCTGTCAAAGACGATTTAATATTATTTAGTATTATATTATTTAGTATTATAATCATAGAAAAAATCTAAAATAAGAGAATAATAAGTGTATCGGCTCAAACAGCCGTCAAAAACTTGTCATAACGTGTTTAATTAAGACTCAGCACCTATCCGAACTTATTCGAAACATTTTTATCGGAATCGGTTACGTTTTCGGATATTTTTTTTTTGGATATTCAATAGTTTCGGTTGTAGATTATCCCTGGTAACAGCCGAACTTCAGAAAGCGACCTCTTCCATATATATTTGGTAAAAGAACAAAGCACAAAAAAGAATGTGGTACTTCATGTGAATGTTTAGTAATTTAAGTTGCTTAAAATGGAGCGGATTTTGTTTATATCCAGCAAATTAATAACCCGTTCGTAATTTTTACCACACTCTAAAGACACCTCTGCAGGATTAACGATACACCCACCGATACGTAAAAAAATATTTACTGACATAGAACCTCATCTAGGTAAACATTCTCAATGGAAAAGTGAAAATAATTAAACAATAATAATACTCACACACTCACACGTACGCACTAGGATTGTCCGTGTTGGTACTGGCATGGACTCCCACAAATATGGCATCACAAGTATTTATCTGGCACACGATTATCTGCCTCGGTTAGGAATCGATTATGTTAAGACTGGCAGGCAGGGTCAACGCCAACCGACCTTTGGATGAGTCAAATGTCTGATTATCTGGATTAGACAGACCTCAACTATGTCGAAGAAGACCTGATGTCTTAGCCTTCTCCGTCCAGGACTATGATGACGTTGCTATAGAAGAGGTTGTGAGCCGTGTATTAATGTTTCAATATCACTATATCATTGTCTATGAATCGGCTATGAATATGGTTTGAATCAGAAATGAATCAAGTTGAATCTCAGTTCTGAATTGATACAGCTAAGCAGCTCCCATGTATTTGGTCTTTTAATATCAGAGTATCTATGAACCAAGCACTGATTCACATATGAATCAGAAACGAGTGAAGTTGAATCAACCCTGTATTGATATGGCTGAGTATAAAACAAACTAGAGCAGTTTTATTTATTCAAATTCATTTTTTATTATTCATTCATTATTTATTTTATTTATTCAGATATTCGCCGTGTACCTTCACGTTTAAGTATTTAATAACTAGATCTAGGTACGAGTCGGTTAAATCTATGATTTCAAAATCAACCCCGCCCTAATCACGACGTCCCAGCAACATGCAGCGCGTGTCGCCATCACGTTCACGTCGGTTCTTTAATGACTCGTGTGCTGTTAGTCGCTAACGATGCAAGAGGCTAAGTGGTTCACCACTTCAATGTTGAGTAGAGTTGAGAATGACACCGAATTGTTTAGTAAATAGTGTATTGAGGCTGTATGTATAATACCATAGTAAAAGTACAGTAGACTAACGTATATTTAATCATTTAGGTCTTTTGTAAATACATTTATGCACGAAATTTTTTGCTCCTATTACTGTTTCGAAAAGGCGCGTTAAAATTGAATACAAGGAATGAACTTTTATTTAAAAATTGTAGCCATTCGACTGAGCTCATCAATCTTACAATTATCGTTAATCATGTTTCAATTTCACATGACAAGAACCTGGATATTTATAAATATGAATATCTTTCTTGGGTACCGCAGCTCACTGAAGTAAGTAGGAAACGTTTCTGCAGTGGGCTCTCTCAGAATACTTAAGAATGTTCTTCCTGTTCCAACAAAAATTTCGCTTTCTCAATCATCACTTCTTCTTACACTTGACAATGCTGATGTGTGCTATCTCGACATTACTGAGGAGCTTGAGCGCCTTCAAAATTTGGACTACGAAAATACGAATTTCCAGAACTTTAAAATAAAGAATATATTTAATATATATCAATTATTAAAATATCATTTAATTGTTGTGATGGAGTTATTAACTTTAAAATATATTTAAATTTATCCAACAAACATAATAATTTAAGAATGGATAATACTGAAACGAAATGAGGAAATATATCTTTAAACTGAAATGGTAGTTGTAAATTTGAGAGCTTTTACTCCGCTAACGACCTGTGCAGGCGGAGTAGCTTGCGGAATTAAAACAGCTCGCTTGCAATTCATAAGGCTTGATCAAATCGCTGCATTACGAATATTATTAAAAGAAAACAAAATTCAATAAATTCATTAATAAAAGTCAGGGCGGGATCGCAAAATTTTTACTTTATAAACCATAATTGTATCTCACCTTCGCTTTTTGATATCCTTACATTTAGTAATAGCAACCCTAGAATAGAAAAAATTGCTACTCCTTTCTATCAGACGTAAACCTAGCACGTAAATCAGTTATGGAAAAAAATAGCATAAAAATTCATGTGGTATATTTTGCAATTGTTGTTCTGCTATCTTTTCTCACAATAAGAAGTTAAAATGATGGTGCCCCATATTGCGAACATTATTACTCTTCTCAATAAAACTATCATAGTCTTTTTAAAGGTACATAATATCCCTTAATAATTTTCTGTACAATGGCACGTAATTAAATCTCGGAAAGCTTCCGCAATATTCGAACTCGTAACAACCGAATGCAAGGTTCATTTAATAACCAATCATCACTCACTGCGTATTGTTCCCATATCAAAAAAGTATCTCAAATAGGGTTGGTATATTTATGCCATTCACTACGTAAAACGTATTCAAATTTTAATGCATGGCATATAAAGTATGCGCGGATGCCCGTTGCCAACGTGACATGTATGCAAATTCCCGTGACACGACGCGACGGTATTGTGAACACAATTTCAGTTTCATAATTGAAGGCAAACGGGCTTCAGACTTGATCGAGTATTCAGCTGACACACTTGGCTTATTTATGTTACATTTATCCTGGATAAAGAAACATAATGCTATTATATAAAACTAATTGGATGAATAGGTAATTCGTTGAAGAATCAATTATGAATTAATTAATTAATATTATGTAACGATTGATTTCTTCAACAAATAACAATGGCTAAACGACTGGAATGCAAATATGAATGAATTAGTGAATGGAATAATTGAGTGAATTGATGAATCAATGGGTGAGCTAATCAATGAACGTGTGATTTTATAAATGTACGTATATTGAATAACTGATGAACGATTTGAATGAATGAACGAAATCATTTTTTTATCATCGCCAAGATAATTTAATTATTATCTAGTTAAATATAATATTAATTGACTATCTCACAGTTGTATTTGGACATCCTCTCAGAACAAGGATAAAGGTGAAATACACTGTGTTGAACAATGTGTAGTCGGTTCACACACAATTAAGAACTTAACGGAGAACTTTCTATTACATATGTTGAGCACTTTACATAAATTAAGAACACCGCCATCTATTCCAAGGTAGCTAAACATGCAAGACCGTACCGCCATCTATGCAAGAGTTATAGAACAATAGTGAGGATGTGGGTAACTACAAAACAGGCGACGCACTTTGTGCGCGCACACTGCTAAATTGTCTTGTCGTTATATCGGTACGCTGCCGGAATAATTGCCCATTATATTTAGTAATCTAGTGTATCTAAGTAAATGTATGTTATAACTCACACAGATGCAGGTTTCCGCAATGTTGTCCTTAACCGGAACGAGTGATTAATTGTAAAGAGTATTCAATGTGTACATTTTAATTAACGTATGTAAATATATCGAGTACAAATGAATACTTTATATGCAGTAGTAAATTGGACAGCGATATTCGGCATGTGTAAATGTTTATCTTCACAATCAGGGTATTTGAGTTTTTTTAACGTTCGCAAATAAAATTCGAATGATACAAATCAATACATAAAAAAGCAAGGAATAAATTGTTCAGTAGCTTTTTCGTGTTTGTCGATAAATTTGGATCTTGTTTTTCTTTCTCACTTTCTTCTCATTTTCTGGCAACGACAACGCATCAATGATACCTTGAGCCTTGCTGGAATGTCCATGGGCGACGGTGACCACTTACCATCAGGTAATTTGTTTTCATAATTGATGAGAATTTTTTATTCAATCTGTTAAAGGCATGGAACAAAGAATTCGTCAACTTATACTCGCTTTAGTTGTTCGCACTTGTCTATATATTTTATTAGACATACTGTTCTTGTATTCATAATTGTGTGACAATTACAATAATCCCTACTTAAAATAATATTTGCAACTCCAAAGTTTTGTGAAAAGGAACTACGGAAAATCTGCATTTGGGCTTAGAACAGCAAATTTGATAAGCAAATTCTAAAGAGTGATGTATGATATCTTGAAATATCTAAGGGTTGTGTTGGATACTATTGCTCGTATATTTTATATTAAAAATAAATGCTTTATGGTTATTTGAAGCGCAGTTGAACTCGACTAATCGCTTATTTAAGACGATTTCTTTGATGTAGCCAGCACAACTCACATTATATTAATCCTTTTTAATACTCACAACTCTGTTTCACTGAAACTCACAACTATATTTCGCTCGCTGGACCTGCGGATCGTGTTTTTATCAAAACGATAAAAACCACACATGCATAATATATTAACACATTTACAATACGGAACCCCAGTCGACGCGAATCCGACTCAAACTTGTCCGGTTTTCAGTTTCCTTAGACTTACGCTAACGATCTTCTGTACTTTTCTGACTAAATATTACTTTGAGAAGAACAACAAAGACTTCTTTGTACGGAACTTATTTAAATTTCACAAGATCAACTCGCGCTAGTTAAGTGTTTCAATGCAAAATGGTCCGTTTTAAGTAATGTTTAAAGCTTCAAATCGGTTGTAGTTAAATCAATAGTTGAAAGGACGCTTAGAACCAGGACTCATAGTGTGAAATAGAAGAATTTGAGTCACTCATACATGAAAAAAAGACAACAATATTATATATATATCATAATAATAAAAACGTTTACACACTCACACGCCCGCACTAAGATTCCCTGTGTTGCAAATGTCATGGAGTTACACATATATGACATTACAAACAACCATGACCCGAGTACAAACATTCATCTGTCATATAAATGTCTGCCCCGACTGGGAACGAACCCGAGATGCCTCGCTCGACCGAAAGGATACTTAACCAACTTGGCTACGGGGTCATCGTTAGAACATAATATAAAATTATTTGGTTTCTAAATTCATATCGATTGCTGTGCACAGAAACACATAACTAATCGAAGTTCTTAATAAACTTTTACACAACAAAGAGTTAAGCAACACGCTGACATTGTTCTGATTAATAGGACGTCTTCGAATGATCAATGACGGCCTGTTCAGACATTGATTTTTCTTACATCAATTCTGTTTTTGCTGAGCATTTGATCTTATCGAAACTCAGTGTTAAGAGTTGACGTTTTCACGGCTCAGTTAATAATTGGTTGAAAAACGTACGCCTAATTGAATGGTTTTTAAGATTTGTCTGTTTGTCACGCGTGATTTTTTATTGAACGGACAGAAAATGTTAATGTTGATACATGTACAGACTAATTGCCGATTAGTAGTTTGGTTGGTTCGAATCCAGCATGCATCTTTATTTATTTTTTAAATTATGTGCGTATTACAATTTATTTATCACGTGCTTCGGTGAAGGCAAATGATGATGAATGACAGATTAGGGGATTCATAAGAGACGTATATGAAAGACGAATATTTTTTTACAACTAAACCCCCTCGCTGCACTTCAGAACAGTAACGCCTGACATTGACAAATAGCACTCGCATTCAAATCAAATATGACCATTTTTAACGCCTGACATTAATAAATAGCAGTAGCACTGAAAGCAAATATGACTATTATTATAATTATTTCACATTTAATAAATTTTATGTTTGTTACATTTCATTGCTTTTAGCGTTCGATATTTTTTTTGTCGTATGAATTGGCAACATATTAGTCTATTACAATATCTGTAAGAAAGCAATTGAAACTTTATTTATTACCTTCGAAGTAAGTATTCACACTAACTTTCAATTCATATTACACGGGAGCTGGTCCATTTTAAATATTGAAATGTATCCCAATTAAAGACCAATAATATAAAGCTTATAATAAGCCATGATTCATTTAAATCTGTTCAGTTATTTAAATGCACAAACAGACACAAATCTCAGCGTAAAAGCTCCTCTCGCTTGATACTAACATAAAATTGAAAGACTTTTTCAGTATTTGAAATCGTCCGCCTCGCCGACGTTTATACAAAGATAAACGTGTTTTTAACAATATCTTTTCAAATAACTGTCACAAACATTTTACTATTAGGCTCCGAGCAGATCCAACTGAGTAGACTCAATGAAGATTCAGTTTAACTAATATATATATATATATCTATACTTTAAGACTAAACTCAACTAGTCAACTACTCAACATTACTTCTGTTTGGTTTTGAACGATGATCTAATGAATCACGCAAAATAATGCGATTTGTTTTTAACACGATATGGCCCGAAGCAATCCCCGGGGGATATGATCTTGTTAATCTATACATATAATAAAATTCAACTAAACAAAACTAGTTATATCCTAAACCGTAACCGAATCCGATGCAAACGTTTCGAATCATTTCAGATAGGGGCAGAATCTAAATGAAACACGGTATGCAACGTCCCCGGCCGAGCTGATGAACTGCTCGCGTGCTTTCATATTTAGGCAGTTTTTATTGTTCCACTTTTAAGGAAGTTCTTTTGTTCTATGACTATAATACCAGATAATAAAAAAAAAAATATTAGGGTCCTTTATGAACGCATAAGAACCTAAAACAATAGTTGTAAGAATTTTTGTCTGTTTGCCTGTCGCGCTAATATCAGAATGGCTTAACTGATTTCGTTACGGTTTTCACTAAGAATTGCAGTGAGCGTCGCTTAATTTTATTTTTTATTAAACATAACCAGATAATACCAAGAACCAGATAAAGTCAGTGTTAAAAATGGTGAACCTACCCTCGCTACGCCTTTCAAAGTTTCGTTTGAACAAATCCATTTCCCAGTATGAACAGTATTTTAGATTATAACTCATAATACATATCACAAGCTGATAACCGCTCTAACTTCGCCTCAAAAAGGCTACGCCTAACATACATATAGAAATAGCACCCGCATTTAGAAACGGGCATGGTTAGTTCTGTGAAACATATTAATACTAGCGAATACCTTCGCTTCGCTTCATAACATCTACTTTATGCTTAGAAATAGCGTCTGCATTGTTTTAGTATAGGTTTTTCATGTTCTCTGATTGTAAATATGCATAATAATATTAAATTGAAATGAAACGAACTGTAAATATTATTGATTGCTGCCAGGCCCGACTGCCCCATCCAGCGCCACTGTGTGGAGATAGCCATAGGGTGACTTAAATAATAATAATGTTTCTAATTATAGTTGCTAACAATACTAACATAGAATAGTAATAGAACTGTTACTAACACACTATCAAACTATGGATGTTTACGTCTGAAATAAATGTTTAATAAAAAATAAAATTAAGCGACGCTCACTGCAATTCTTAGTGAAAACCGTAACGAAATCAGTTAAGCCATTCTGATATTAGCGCGACAGGCAAACAGACAAAAATTCTTACAACTATTGTTTTAGGTTCTTATGCGTTCATAAAGGACCCTAATATTATTTTGTTTCATATATTCTTCATGCACTGAAAGTGATCGGTTAGAATTTGCATACTGCGTGCCCTCTTAACAGAACGTGCGTTTTAATTAATATTCTCCATCCCGCGGGACCAGATCCAAGTCACGGGATAAAAGTATGTTATATAATAACTAATTGAATAAGTTACAAACACACCAATAATCATCGAAATATCTTCAGTGGTTTTAGTATTAGACAGACAGACAGACAGACATTTAAAAAATACAAAATTACATGACGAAATGTATGTACATAAATTAAAATTTTCAAAAAATATTCAATGAACATATTTATATGTAGATTGCATTCATTCATTATAAAGACTTATATTATTTATTATTAGGTCGCATTTATTTTATACAAAATAAGGTAATGCTTGACAACGATCCCACCAGATGGTAAGTGGTGGTTAAGTGTGCGGTATTGATCCACTCTCGACTTGAAGACTCCCGCATCGTAAGCAGCCGGGAACACCGTCGGAGGCAATTAATAAATAATAAATAAGTAAATCAATCAATAGTATATCAATAGTAAACATCTACCACGTAAATAAAATGCTCCACGGATCTTTTATATCATGTACAACTCTCGACGACCGAAGCAAGGTATAATTAATTCGCAATACACATAAACCTTGAAAAAATGCGCGTCTGATTCGAACCCCGACCGTCGTGGAAGGGACCGATTGCCAAATCACTAAGCATCAAAAGCAAGTTTAGTACAAAGCGAGCACTTAACGGTTTGTAATTTAATTACTGGAAGTCGACTATACAGGGTGTTACTAAGTGTCCTTAAGTATCATAAATAGTTTTTTTTTTTTCATATATACCAAAAATACCTCTAACATTTTAAATTTACACTCATACTACGTTGCCTAATGTATGTAGTTTAATAAATATTGAACAAAATAAACGTGATGCAATTAAAAAAATTACATTCTGTTCTATATATTGACTATGGCAATCGTATTTCTTTCTATATCAATTTGTATTTCTTGCTATTTAGAAAAAAAGTAAATCTCATCACATCAAGGTCTCATGAATTTGATATATTATGATATGGTAGACTTATGTCAAATTTTCGACTGTACCAAATTGATTTTTCTAACAGCCTCTAGAATCACTTCGTTCGCTTAGCAACCTTTTAATTAATATCGGGGGATTATTAATCAAAATCTCTGGCCCAGTGGAGGTAGCGCCGGTTATGGGATGCTTAAATCTCCTCGGTAGCCGTGTCGTGTACACCAAGACGCTCCAGAATATTATGTGAACGCAGAAGGTACTGAACATTCGACTAAATGTTGTATTGGTTCGTCTCGATGGAACCTATAAGGCGAAGACAACAGTTCAGTGCCTTTTTTTCTACTCTGTTTGTCAAAAAAAACAACAGAACGTTTATTAACAATTGTCGAATTTCGACCACCAGGCGACACTAGTCAGTATAATTTTTATTTTTTACTCACTTACATTTGTAAAATTACTAGGCGACACTTAATGACACACCTGTACATCCCGCCATCGCATAATATATTTCCACTAATTACCGCGCGCGTTCGACATGACCTAAACAAACATGACATGTTTCTCGGCTTCATTAACTTAATTAATTTTATCGGGATCACAATTAATTTACACTGCAGTTCATTTGTTATTACGTATAATTACAAGTGAGTTCTTGTTTTGAAAATACAAATATTGAACGTAGTTATTAGTGTAACAATAACAATCATGTAAAAATAGGCGAAGGTATACATGTTCAATGGCAATTTGTCCTTTGATTGTCAACTGATTTTCGTTATTTTTTTTTGTTCGTTCGGTAGCTATAGACAAGCTTGAGTGTTACTAATAAAAAATGTTATAAGCCCTTAGTTCCCAGTGGTCCGTGTGGACCCTCGAGGGTCCACGGGAGTCTCAACGGGGGTCTACGTTGGCGTGACAAAAAATTGGAGCTCACAATTCATAAGCGGGGGTCCACGAAAATGTATCTGATTTCGATAGTGAAGTACTAAAATGTTGGCTTGACTTCACCTGTCAATGTAGGCAGATAATACTTTAAGAAGCTCAGCGACTGTTACTTGTAAAAAATTTGTCGAGTTTTGGGAATATGGTAGAAATGTAGCTGCAGGGGTCACCGGAATGAGATAAATTTTGTAAGTAGTCTATGAGAAAAAAAGTCTGGAAGCTTCTGTTATAAACAGAATTATTTACATATGAATTTAAAAATCACGATGCACAATATAATGTGTTACATATTTATGAAGTTATTAATAAATTAATTCCAGCGCCATCTATTATCAGATTAAGTGGAAGGGAGAGAATGTAAATAGTAGATTTCGAAATAAAGCAAATAGTAGATTTCGAAAGCCATCCAGAAAACGTCATAATAACCTTTCTGAATAAGAATGCATGAATGTCAGAAGACATCAATTTGAAATTTACAGTTTTGATCAATTTACAATTGATCCCGTGTAGAGTCCAAAATGGTCTGGTGAACATCATCATAAAGATGAAAAAAATTAAATAAAATAAAAATAAAAATGTATTTATTGATTAAACATAAGGCACAATAACATGTCGCGAGGGCCCCTGTTCTGGGTTGGTGACCCGTATCACTGGGTGCCCCGGTCATCCACCAAGTACAAAAGAATTTTAATCAATTACAGAACTAGTAATCAACTGATAAAATAAAAGTAAACGTAACTTATGAAATAACTTTATATATCGAGGGTTTACTGCAAAAACCTATTAAGTGCAGTGAAGTTAGTTTTGAGATATTGCATGTTAAAGGTTTACACCTAAAAAAAGTAATGAAATTCTAGTAGATTCTTCATA
>PDGT01000097.1:510486-585333 GCA_003671415.1 Megathymus violae | reverse complement strand
TTTTTTTTTTTTGAAGTATTTGTTCCGTTTCATAGTAGTTCATTAGTAGCAAAAATTTAGTTATCTCATTTTTCAATTTATCCATTAAAGGCTACAATCGGATTTGTGAATTTTACTGAGAAATATTAATGCTAGCGTAATTACGCTTACATCAAAATGTACGCTACGTTTCTTCTGTTAATACATGAAAGAATCCATATAAAGTACTATTATAATAGCATAAAATTATTATAAGATCAGAATAGCAGAATTATTATAATAGCATAAAATCAACGGATGTGTAAAATTCTGAGCGAATTTATTCGTTTTCCGCGCCAACTGAGCCCTTTTAATTTTTTATACAAATCTTATATTACACAGAGACATATCAATTTAATATAATCTTTTTGAAATGTACATTAGAATCGTATTACGTGGATCAATAATACCTAAATATATGAATAATGATGGATATTAATTAACTTTGGGACTGTATTTCAACTATAAAAAAAAAACAAAAAAAAATTGTTCCCATTACCCTTTAATTATGAACATTATTTCGCGCGTAAAGATCACTGGCGTGCGATCAAATCAGTACGTTGTTCGGATCGCCTGACGTCCAAATTAACCAATCAGAACGATTCGCGGGAATATTTTGACATTTACTCCGGCCGTTGATTGGATAAGCTGCTTCCTTCGTTATCCTAGACAATTGTAATTAGATAATACAAATTCGCATGACGTTCGAGCCGCGTATATTTTGTAATAACTTAATTATGTTCAAAGATAAGTGCAAAGTTGTCAAATAAAGTTTGTTACGTGTTTTGTTTAATAGAAAGTTAGTTTGATTTACTTTTTTTTGTGTTAAAACAATTATTTATTGAATTATTTATTTATTGAAAATGTAGTCGAATAAAAAAAAATACACCTTAAAAGGTCTAATTGGGTTTGGGAGACTCAAGTAAAAAAAAATAGCGTATAATAAACTTTGACGTGATATAACAAAAATTATTCGCCAAAGAGTAAAATTGCGTTTGAAAATGTTACCAAGATAAAATGAATGCAACCGTCGTTACGCGAATAAATGTGTATAAAGTAACTGCAGAATAATTTCAGTAATGCGAGCACCAGAACGATGTGTGAAATTCCGAGCTGAATTTATTATATTATATTTCCGACGTCCCGAGAGTCACCATTAACACGAACCCGAGCGTATTACAGATTATACAACATAATTGCAACAACTTTAATATGATTACTACTATTTATTTTTACTCTATCCACTTGACATTATATTTCACAATTCACTCACTTTTCTTTATAATATTAACAGACTAATAATTATGTAGACATAATTATTAAAAACCTTATGTTTTTTACCTTGATTAGATATTATTAGGTTTATTGTTGTTTTATATAGCCTATCTTCTGCGCGATCGCGTGTTCTGACTGCATACCGATTATCATGAAGATCGGTCAAGCCATTCTTGAGTTATAAACGAACATACAAACGGACAGACAAATGGACTGATATTTTCAAAATTGTCAAATTGATGTCAGTGAGTCATAAAACCTTTGATTATAGAAAAACAGATCAAAGCATAAAACGAATATAAATCATGAATTTAACAAAAAAATGGAATGCACAGACAGACAGACTTTATTCATTTATGAAGTCGTATAAATGAATTTTTATCAATATTACTGGTTATTAAATTATTTAAAACGTTTATTGTATTATCTGTTACTTCGTAAATGTTAATAGTACGAATAAAGCGATCGCTTAAGCCCCAAATAAACATTTATCTTTTGCCATCCTATGAGCTAAAATGCCTGTGGAGTATTAAGTTTTGTAACGTGAATTATACAATTCCAATGTTAAAAGTTTATTTTTATTTTTAACCAGCTGTGCCCGTGACTTCGTCGGCGTGGACTTTTAAAAAAGTTATTTAGTAGACATAAAAGTAGCCTAAGTTACTTCTTATTACATCAGCTACCTGCCCGTGAAAGTCCCGTCGAAATCGGTCCAGCCGTTTCGGAGATTACACGGAACAAACAGACAGACAAAAATTGTAAAAAATGTTATTTTGCTATATGTAACGTATATATATATTCATATGCATGTAGTAAAAAGCGGTTAATTTAATATTACACACAGACACTCCAATTTTATTTATTACTATAGATAACAAAAATAAATAAAAAAATCCTGCCCAGCTCGTTAAATGATTTCTCAAATATTTATTATGCAGTTGAGTGCAATTTATTCGACTTATTTATTACTAGTAAACCGCTCTCACTCGCTTCAGTAATACTACAGCTACGATTAGAAATACCACCCTCGTTGTTTTACGACTGGGTGTGTCACGTTCGATGGATTGGAAATAATATAAATTTATGACGGTTTTATTTATGGATGAATTGACATTAAACTAACTTTAAATATTAAGTCATGTTTACTGCAATATATTAGTGAAAACAATAACGAAATCGGCTAAGCCATTTCTGAGATTAGCGCGCACAGACAACCCAAACGCACATACAAACAGACAAAGACTCTAACAACTATTGTTTTATGTTCTATTGCGTTAATAAATGCCCCTAATAATAGTTTTTCTCATATATCCTTCATGTACAGAAAGCGATCGGTTGGAATTTTATTACTATGTATAAACGGATATGTTTAAAACCCAAAAAAGAATTGACATTCAGTATTTTCATACAAACTAAAGTGTCTATACATTGAAAAACGCAAATCATATCGTCAAAGCAATTTTGTTACATGTTGAAATGTTATTTATTCATTTTGTTATTTCAGTTCAAAGGGTAACGACGAATCCGGCAGCTCTTACATTTCGTGCATTCAAATGAATACAATTTTATTACCTAAAAGCGGGTAGTTGATCAATATAATATTTGTTTGCTAGTCAAATGCTTTTGCTTGTACAAAGTTGTTTAATTTCTTTTCGTCTTCGCTATAGATTGTATATAGAGTAGAAATTGCATGCATGCATGCACATGCTGTTGATTTGGAGCTTTACTGAAGCTTTTTAAGCATATTTCTATTGAATTAATATTGAATGTATCTGATACCGCTACGGTCTATATTAATAAAAATATTTTTATTACAAGCGCGGTTGAAAAAAAAAATTGAAATTTGAATCGTATTTTTGTATAAAAACTCAATCAAACGTGACGTTGGGTTATTCTACTAGGAACTATTACATTTCTTTGTCGGATTTTCGTGATTTTTGAATTTTTATTTGAATCAAAAACAAAAACAGTTCAGGGCGTCTTCGTTATCTTCGAAGCAACATAAATTCACCTGTTTCCTACTCACACCCGCTCTGCTAGTGAAACATGTATTAAACAATTCCTAACAGCCCATCTGCACAGTCTGCAATGTAACATCCTGTACATGAGCTTTCGTTGTAATTTGGTTGCCGTAATGAAAGTTTGTAATTTACTTTGGAGATAATAAAATGTTACTAGTTTTTAACACATACATATCGAATAATAAATGAACTCGAACTAAGGTTTGGAGCGTCTAATGAAACCCAGAAAAATGCAGATGCTATCTTTAAGCGTAAGGTAGTTTTTCCGAAGCGAACCGAGAGCATTTGTTGGTCTCTAATAAAATTCCTACTGTAGTCTACACCCTCCCTACATATATATACTGTATTGTATAGTATTGTATATATTATACCGCATACTTAAGCGCTGTATACTAGTATACACATATATAAGTTTAACATAAAATATGTGCAGAAAAACGTAACGTATTTTAGTTAGCACTCGACAAAATTACGCTCCCCATAAATCATAAAATAAGTCGATTCTTAAGGAGTAAACTTCAATAAAATTAAAAAACGGCCGTGCCTGCATCCTTTTGATTTATTTGTCACATAAACTTCTCCGGCTGCGAAGGGAACTTCACTACCGACCAAGCAATAGACGTCAATAAGAATGATTTTGACGTGAACTTTAATGGAGTCTGCCAGATAATGACGTCATTTCATGTAAAGTGTCCGTTATAGAGACAAACAGACAGCACAATCAATTATTATTACGTAACTAGCGACGGTATAGTCCGGGAGGCTGCCAATATAATAGTATACGTATAACAAAATTCTAACTGATCGCTTTCGCGGTGATCATTAAGTGATGCTTCCTGTAACACATTCGTGAGGACATTACGGAATCGGTTAGACCATTTCCGAGCACACACGCACAGACAAACAGACACAAATTCTAACAACTATTGTTTTGTGTTCTGTCGCGTTAATAAAGGCCCCTAACAATATTTTTTCTCATACTATATCCTTCATGTACAGAAAGCGATCGATTAGAATTTTTTTTGTGCCTGTCGTGCCTGGCTGCATATGATAATTTTTTATGTGTATCAAGCAACTTAAATTAAAATTAAAATGTAATCTAAGTACTTTTTTTTGTCCAACAAATTCTAATTCACCAACCCTTCGAGCGCTTTAGCTGCGACCACATCTGAATGGACACTTAAGTTGTCGAAGACCTATTCCAAAATGGCCGCAAGCGCGCGAACTAAAACTATGCTTCTCTGTGATCCAATCACTACGGTTGAATTGATTGGTCACGTGTCACGTGTGACGTAACCGCTCACTAGTAACATACGATGACGTCATTCTCTCAATCGCTGTTTCTATGCAGTCATTTAAGGGTCTTAATTCCAAATGAATTAAGTATTTTTTTAAGTCTTATAAGTCAATGCTGAATACAATCCCACCTGATGGTAAGAAGACGTAGCCTTGTACTAACATAGAAAAAACCAATTCATTCTTGACGGAGTCACTTACACCGTATCGTGATGGAAACACGGACGCGGGCGAACCATTCTCATACTTAGCGGTACGCGTAACGAATGACGAAGCAAAACGCGTTGTCTGGACCGGAGTAAATTCAAATTCAAAATCATTCAATCATGTTGGTATTCTATAAATACACTTATGCACGTCATTTTTTGCTTCCACTACAGTTTCGAAAAGGTGCTTTAGCATTGAGGAGAAGAAACGGCGAGAGAAACTCCTCAGCGCATCTTTTAGACAACACATGGTAATTACAAAAATTTAAACCTGCGCGAAACTGGTTTCGACACTGTTTTTTCTAGGCGTCGTTGTCATTAATATATCCATCTATATCATAGTAGCATTTGTCTAAAAGCTGTATTTTAACGCGTCGATTCAAAGTTCCAATGCGTAATTCATGTATCAACTTTGGAACCTTATTGTAAAAACGAACTCCAAACCCTGTAAAAGAACGATGAACCTTTTGAAGACGTAACCAAATTATGCCTATAAGGACCATTGACGTGAGTCGAGTCAAGAGTTATGTACTCGGGACATAACTCTATTCGTCTTCTTATAGTTCTAATGCTTCTAGTCAGTAAATCATGACGAGTAGTTTAGGGGAAGAATCGGCAACAAACTCCCAAGGATAGTATTTTTCTACTTATGCACAAAGAAGCTTCCTATGATTTATAAGAAAATCCAGTTTAAAAATTTCAATACGTATGTAAGTTTGAATTTGATAAACGAAGTGTGAATCTACTAAATTAGGAAATAATTTGGAATTAATCCCATAGAGGTCGCTGCATATTATGCGATTGAATCCCATTGGGACAGCCGAGAGTTTGCGAGAATGAAAATGGAATCTGTTTGTAGCTTTGTTTAACTGAGAATCTAACATTGTTTTAAGAATTCAATTACTATTGCTTTTTAGAATTTTAAGTGACAATATTTTTCTTTTTATTTCCAAATATTTAGATGTAATCAGTTCTCATACTATTATCATGATTTATTATTAAAAACTGAAGAAAAATATAAGAACATAGAATAATGACATAAAACCAACGTTGGGAAGTATAAAAGACGGTAGAAACACGCGCTCAGCTCTCGTTACTGTCCGCGTGAAACTATAAAAGCCACAAGGGCCAAAGGAACTGTCCATTCGCAAAAAGTCAGCTCTAACTTTGCCTTAGCTGTCGTACTGTAAACAGCTCTCTGGTATTTTGATTTCGCTGCCTAAAATGTTATTTTAATTAATAAAATTATTACTTAAAAATAATGGAATCCTTACTAATAATTTATAAAACTCTCTCTTATCTCATAATTGGCAATGTGGTCGAATCATTCTGTTTATAAACTGAAATTATTTGGAACGTCTTCTATACATGTATCCGGATTTAATGTAAATCCTCGAGTGGTCACTTTATACTAAACGCCAAGTTGACTCCCGAGTTGAATCCGATTGGGGTCAGGAGATTGCGACGAGTTTGAAATTGGAATCCGTTTGTGGCTATGTCAATGTGGGGCCATGTTAATTGCTTTTAGAATGTAATAACAAAATTCCTCCACTCTCGTATACGTAAACCTTTTACTACTTTATTTTTATTAACTTGATACATAAAAGATTAAAAATAAAATTAGTTTTTTATGCGATTTCATAAATGGAATATATATAATTTTTCAGTGTTGGTCCAATTTAAATTTAAGATTTTTTTAAGGTAAATAAGTACTCCTAAAAAACTATAAAGGTGGCGAATATGCACATAAGGTTTTTTATTAATGTAGATATACTCGATTATAAAGACAGAGATCGTAAAATATGTATTTTTAAATATTTTCCTGTCTGTCTGTGCACGTATCACACTAAAACCACTGAACAGATTTGGCTGTAACTTGGCATGTTTAGAACTTACATTATAGAGCATAATATAGTATATTTTTTATCCCAAGAAACTGTTTTAAATCCGCGGAATTTTCCCAAAAGATACGAGAGCGGGTTATTAAGATACTTATAAACGTATTTTGATCCACAAACGTTACATTTTTTTTACTTATTGTCGCCTTCGCCTTGACACTTAAATAGCATCGAAAATAGTAACCATAAAAAAAAAATATCAGGCGTTTTATGATTTTTTCATGTTTACAATTCCCTATACACCTGACAATTTGTCATGAATCCCTATGATAAATCCGCATGTAAGCCCGTGCAGTTTTTTTTTCAATGATCACGTTCAGACAGACAGACTTTACTATGACCAAGTTAGATCCACTGAGCTTTAATTTCAAGTCTGACGGCTGCAAAAAGCTAGGAATTCTGAAAATGTAGCCCATTCGTTACTTCGCAGTACTTTGTTAATTACATCCAGACCGGGGAGTCGGAAGCCGGAGGGGAGTTCCGACCACATTGCAATTACACTCGCGTATGAATATGTATGACTTTTAGAAAATAAGAATATAATTTACATTACGTACTATCAAACCGCCCTCGCTTCGCTTCACAACAACTACGCCTTACGCTTAGAAATAGCTATTGCATTTTTTTACGACTGGGTTTTTCTCTTTATAACTTTTTTATTTGTGGACGGATTAAAATTAAACGAACTTTAAATGTTAAGTTATGCTCACTGTAATGTATTAATGAAAACCATAACGAAATCGGCTAAGCCGTTTCTGAGATTAGGGCGCACAAACGTTCAGACAAACAAACACCTTCTCTCGTATACGAGTATCCTTCAGATGCAGAAAGCGATCAGTTAAAATTAATAATACTAATAATAAAATTGTTAGGGGTTCAAGTCTGTGCATTGATTCGACGACCCTATAGTCCAGTTGGTAGTGATTCTGCTTACTGAGCTAGGGGCCCCGGGTTCGATTCCCGGCTGGGGCAGACATTCATGTGACAGATAAAGGTTTGTTCTCGGGTCATGGGTGTTTGTAATGTCATATTTGTATATATCCATACCACCCGCAACACAGGGAATCCTTGTGCGGGGGTGTGAGTGTGTTAACGTTTATTTATTTATTTATTATTGGTCATATTCGGGACGTTTAAATGCAGGTACACTCTGATGTCGTTACAAGGGACAAAACATATATTTTTTTGTTATAAACGTATAAGCACTAAAAATACTAAACAATTTCAAATGATTTTTGGTATAGTTGTAACTCATATTATAGGTCAGAATTTAGGATACATTTAGATCCGGAAACTAGATATATTTCTGCGGAATTTTACCCCTAACTTTGCTACAGGGCTCGGAATTCCTGTCGCAATGCCATCAGATAAGGTTGTCCATCACTCTGGACATGCGCGAATTGGCATTGAACTTCACACGCTTTCTAAAATATTATACGCAACACTCAGGTGTGCAGGTTTCCTCATGATTTTTTCCTTCATCGAAACAAGTTATAATTAATTTGTAATACCCACATAATTTTAGAAATTAGAGGTGCAGGATTCGAACTTGAGTCTCCCGCGCGGGAGACTGACGTTCAAACCACTAAGCCATTACAATTAAATCGAATCATGATTTAACGACAGGAAACGACAGGAATAGCAACTTCCGGTGGCTACGAGGTGTCAATTGGGACCGGAGTTAGGTATAACGACATGTACCTTAATGACGAGAAATTTATATGAAAAAAAAAAGGTTGAAGTAGGCTTTTATAAACAATTCAAAAATCAAACTGTGCCGTCAGTAAGCAGTCTTAGAAGAAGCGGGTAAGTTAATCACATGGAACATTTCTACGCACAGTTTCAGAAAACATTTATTACTTATGATTGTAAATGGAACTCATGTTTGAGCAGTGTTACGTTTCGTCATAAAAAATCTTTTGATATCAGTGTAAATTTATGTTATTTTTATTACACTATAACCAGCAATCACATTAAAATAATAATTAAAAATTTCATCAACATATTACTTTTTTAAATACACGTCTTAAATTCATCAATTGAACATATGTATATCGGAGACATTCATGAATACCGTTGCTAAACGGTGACATGAGTGATGTCAGCACTTCGTTATTTATTCTGTAAGATGAAAGAAAATCGGATGTTAGACAAATGGGCAGTTACACATATAGCTTGTTAGGGTTCCGTTAAGTCAATGGATATTAAAAAAAACTTAAGCAACTGCTAATAATCTGGTCTGTTAATGTTCACTATTACTGTGAGGAAAACCATAGCAAATATATCTAATCACATCTTGCTCGGTAAGTTTTGACAGGCACTTAACGGTTTTCGTATCAGCTCCATCCAATTTTTCAGGTCATGAAACAAAGAAATCTTAAATCCAGGGCTTTCAATTCAACCCCATCCGATGACTCGACGCTCCGCCTTCGAATCTTTTGAAAGTAAACTTTGCAAAGAGGGTTGAAAGAGCTTAAAAACTCCATTGTGAGAGAATGTGTCTTTCGATTTTACGAATTCCTTTGTTTCGGTTTTCAATGGATTCTTGTTTACTCTGTTGGTTTTGATAAATTTTTGGCGGGTAATCGTTGAAATGGAAGCGTGCTGGATCTATTATAACTTATAATAAATTAAACTCTAAACCAATTGTTAATCATGTATTGAACATTTTTTAAAAGTACAAAAACAGAACAGAAGAACAGGAAATGAAAGCGATAACAGAGTACGAAAAAGAAACGCGCGGGAAAGCGCCATAGAATAAAAATTAACACAGAGATAAAATATATTAATATGTAAGTTTTGTTTATAAATCTTGTTCGTTTGTGTGTGTGTTTGTGTTTTGTGTAATTAATTATTACAACAGTAATAGCCAAAAGTGACATAATATGAGTTCATAATTATCGTTTTAAGATGAAAATGGTGTAATTAAAGCATGTTTAGTCCATAACTTGTAGTAGATTGAAATCATTAGCAATTTTAAATTTTGTATTCAGTTTTAAAAAGAATAAAAACTAAAAGTCGAACAGGAAATGAAAAAGCACAGATTAAGTACAAAAATGCACAGGGAAACACTACAGAGTAAAAATTGTTACGGATTATTTAATGACCAAAAAAAAAGGCTATACTTACTGTCTTTACTGAAAACATCCAAAAAAAATGTCCAAAAAAAATACTGAAAACATCCAAAAATAAAAATCTGTCGATACCGCCCTCTCGTGTTTGTAAGCAGCACGTAGAATAGATATATCTTCCTCCACTTCCACCTTACACATCCTATAAAAGACGACGCACGACAAGACAACGGTCTGTACTGGTGGTCGTACAGGAATCCTAAACTCGTAATATTCATTCTAATATCGGTTCTGTGTTAATGTTTAGGTAGGAACTCAACACTACTCATTGGCCTGTATTTCATCTTCTATCATGTTATCATCTTCTAACTTTACGTCCGTGATACCTCAGACCCCCATTGCCAAATTACTTTAAAAACTCATCACCATCCACTAACTTATTAAAAGCCTAAAAAACAACACTACTAAGGGTCGTTTTTAGACCTCGTCGACCCCAAAATCAGTTTTCGTTTATGTCGCCCCTAGGAAACCGATTTCGACCCCCAGGGGTCGATATCGATCACTTTGGGAATCCCTGGTTTACACTGATGCATTGCAGTAAGCGTCACCTAATATTTAAAGATTATCTCATTATAATCTGACCATCAATAAAAAGTTTAAGGTATAAATAATTATAGATTTATTTAGCCTAATATCATATTTATTTATCATAATAGCATTGTTATAGAACAATGTAGATGCTATTTCTGACCATAAGGCGTTGTTTTTCTGGGCGAATATTATATAATTACTATAATAATATTATATTATAATTTACTAGTAAAGCGTGGGCGGTTTACTAGTAAATTATATAATATTTTGATATACATCGGTATATGTATAAATGTAATATATTTTTCTCACGAATCATTTAACCATATAAAATACCTAAAGTCATTTATAAAGATTATCGCATTGAGGCAGACTGATATTTTCTTTTACGTAAAGAACATTATCAGAATATATCTCCAGTACGGCAATGCCATGATTGATATAGCAATATGAACGGAATTGAAATCTCACCCTCACCTCCCCACGTCACCACCTCTCACCGCTCCTCCCCCACCTCCGATGCATTCGCAATTTCCATGTGAAATTTCATTTCGAACCAATATATGTGTAACTCATGAACTCGGGGAACGCTCATGGCGCAGCGGCTCTGGTGAATGAAATTTCTGAAGCTGTTTTTATAGTACGATTTTACAGTTGTTCCTTTGTTAAAGCTCGACTTGTTCTTCGATAAGGCATTACCGAAAATCAGCGTACGATGTTTACGTGATCCAAGAATTGAACCGGGCAATCACTTCCCGTAAGTTTATTATCAAACAGGCTTTATGATTGTCAGAATAGACTATTTAAAAACATATTTGTTTGCCTGAGTGTGTGCTCGTAATGATTCAGTGAGCTATGCTCAAATAGATGTATACTATAAACTTTCGATCAGAACCGCATTGCTAGTGTGCTAGTCAGAAACTCGGAAATATGCGAGCGCATAATGCAGAGTAACATTGCCTAATTACCAGCGAAACTTGTGACACTTAATAGCAGTGTCACTAGTCTCCAGCGCGGTTGGAACACGAGTGCGTCCTCCGTAGTGCCTGTGACTAGGCTCCGTTGCAGCACGAGTCGCCGGGTGTTGTCACAGCGACGGTGCTGACATTACTCAGGTCCCCTGTCGCGGTCCGTTTAGCGACTGTATTGGTGACAATCTTCGACATACACACACATACACAACTGTTTGTCTGTGTGTGTATTATACAAGCATGTTTGCACGTTAAAGGGCATTTTCTGTTTATTTATAAAGGAGGTCTTTGATCAACCTAATAATTAATAATAATATTAAACCCTCCAATACGCACTCGAACATTATGGTCCAGTAGCCTCCAGGTCACGTCAGAAGCAATTACAGACCCGTATTTATTAAACGATCGCTATCCAGTTGGAATCAATTAAAACTTTAAAAAAAGAATTTTATTGTTGGCATTTCTATACAGGCGCGCCGTTACAAACATTTTCTTTACAGCACTTAGAGCCAACTTTAAAAACGTACTTAAAATACAGTTATTATAAGTTTTAAAACATTTTGTTGCAAAAACCTCGCCGCAGCGCCCATGAGATCAGCAGTGATGGTCGTGTACCACCGCGAGTGATGAGCGATGTACGTTCAAAGACGCATCGTTTGAAATGCAAGTGGCGACATCTATTGTTGAATTGGTCTTAGCTTAAACATTACAGACCAATAGAAGGACAAATGACGGAATATCTTATTGGATTCCAAGCTCTGTACCAGTCAGTTAAATTCAGTTTAATTAATAAGATTCCCTGTTTCGTGCGACATGGTCGTATACAAATATGACATAACAAACATTTATCATATATCATATTTACTCATATATGACGACCCCAAAGCCCAGTTGGTAGGGACCCTGCCTGCCGAGCGAGGGATCCCGGGTCCGTTTCCCGGTCGGGCAGATATTGATGTAACAGATAAATGTTTGTTCTCGGGGCACGGGTGTTTGTGATGTCATATTTGTGTATGTCCATGCCGCCCGCAACACAGGGAATCCTCGTGCGGGGGTGTTAGTGTGTGAACGTTTATTTATTTTTTTACCTGTCACTTAAACGTCTGACTTGACTGGGAATCGAACCCGGAATCATTGATTGACATATACTAAAGACTTTCTATCGTCTTTAGTTTGTAAACTAGTAGTCAAAATTTACCAGGCACCCATTTTTGGCCGGTAACGTTTAATTAGTTCCCTGGTATAACGAACAACCATGGATAAAGGTTCATCGTAATGTAATCTGTCCAGTGGTTTAGTGCCAAACGTGTCCAGATGGAAAGATAAAAAATCCCATAAAATATGTTTATAAATATTGAAACTTTAAAAAAATATTCGATTCCGTCTACTTACAGTTTTAATATCACAAGTGTAGATAGTATAGATGCGTCAGAATTGACGAAGCGGCCATGTTAAAAAGCAACAAAAATTCAAAAATCATTTCAGAAGATTTTTATGATGAAAGGATAATAGGAACTAGATGTTTATTTCAATGTTAAGACATTTGAATATGAGTTCCGTATACAACCAAAACTGTTCCCTGTAATAATGAGTAGAAAACATTCTTCTTGCGTGTTCTTTCTGATTCTTTTACAAGACTGTTCAGATATGTTTAGCGTCTACACCGACGAGAAAGAGTACCTACATTAAAATGTGTAATTGTTGGCAATCTTCACTAAATCGTAGGCGCCCTCTAACAGCGTATGTTAAACCAGATCTGGACCAATAGTCTGTCAATCATCTGTCAATGCGCTTGCGCAGTATTACAGCGACACGCATCGACGTAACACGGCGTTAGTTACCTTTCATCGTTTCGTTGCAATCCGTCCATAAATGAAAAACCCAGTTTTAAATCGATTCAGGTGCTATTTATTAATTAATTAGATGTTTTTGTGAAAAGAAGCGAGGGTAGTTCACTAATAAATAATAAAACACACACTACCTCACACTCACATCACACTCACTACCCGACCCGACAACATTTATTTATCATTTTAAAGTCTGCACCCGGGAACCGAACTGGATCCTTTGCTACTACTGGGCTACGCTAGTCACCACCGTTCAATCGCTTCCTTCTCGGCCATCGTCACGTATATGTGGTGTTACGACCACATGGACAGAGACCTCTTACCGTTAGATGGCCAGTATTTTTCTGTGTCGGCTGTAGAAATAAAAAAACCTTTTGAAAACTATAACAACGCATCTTACACGAGTCAGTTTGACCGTATTTCGCGTCTGGACAGACCGCAATTAACTAATGGTTTTAAAGTTTAAATTAGTAAGTTACAAAAAACCATATTATTATTTTGTAATTGATATCGGACATAATTGCTTGCTTATGTAGTTATTTAGCTTTAACTACCCTTGTTTCTCTTTATAAAAACTATGCCTTACGCTTAGAAATAGCCTGGTTTTTACTCTTCATAACCTTTTTTTTTACGAACGGATTGAAATGAAACGAACTTTATATATTAATTGATGCTTAATGCAATAAATAGTGAAACCGTAACGAAATCGCTCAAACCGTTTCTGAGATTAACGCGTATAAACGCACAGACAAGGATTGTAACTGCTATTGTTTTGGGTCCTACTGCGTCAATAAAGGCCCCTAGTTTTTCTCATATATCACAGACTTCATGTACAGAAAGCGATCAGTGAAAATGTTATTACAGAATAGATAGACGGATCATGCGTCAATATAATGGTATTATTTTCTTACACCACGTATTATAGTGACATTAATTTTGATCCTTAGTCCCGGATTCGATTCCGAAGTTAACATTTACATGTCAGACAAATGTTACTTCAGCAGATTGCATCACGCGCAAGGATGGCCCTCACACTCATTACGTCGCCGGCAAACTTCTGTTATGCCTTAACGTTAGACTTCAATGGCCAATGGTAACTAGTTTACATCATACGTCCTGCCTGATTATTAATAGATTGTTAACATCTAAAACATCCTGGAAAATGTAAGAAACTTGTGTCACAAGTTCCATTAAGTTCAAAAACTCTTCAATCAAAAATGTGCTGGCGCATTGCCCACAGTCATCTGGGGTAATTTTACTACAGTATAAATAAATTACTGTACAATAAAATATTACAACAGCACATATATTTATGAGCTTAACATTAGCGACACAGTGCTCTTACGTTATTTGATTGATCAGTAACTTGAAACAAGTACATATTGTAACAAGGAAACTCGGTATCATTTGAGGACGTTTCATCATCTTTTTAGCACCCTTAGGAATGGTATTTTTTATTCAAATCTAATAGGAACTAGACGGGAAGTATGCCGTTTCGAACGACAAAGAAATTTTTCAAATCGGCTAGTAAATGACGGACTCCTGTGATGACAAACATACAAATAACATACTAACGAATTGAGAACAGCCTGTATTTCTGAAATCGGTTACGTACATTTATATTAATATGTAATAGGTTTTGAAGAGAACAACAGAACGAAAGTACTGTCTCTCAAGCCCCCAGCCGGAAACGACGAGTAGTTTGGCGGCTGACTCAAGCAGGAGGGTGGTAGCTGGCCAGGCAAGCTTCACGGAAACATGATAATAATACCAGTAATAATATTAATAACTGAATAATAATACTGATAATATAATCCTTACGCGAAGCCCTACCACGAAACAGGCTGGCTTCTGTCGCCTCTTACGACACCCTGTTCTGCCAGCATGGGATTGGGGGGAGTATTCTAGGCCGCACCAATATAACAATATATATATTACGCTTTTGAGCTTTTGGAAGCCGGCTTAAGAAGGATTGTTTAAATAAACCTTTCATTAATTTTATTCGACTAGCTTTACCGCAAGACTCAGCATATTGCGGAGTTACGGCGTACCGCGCTACAGTGTACGCGGGCGGGCGGTGCGGCAGACTGAAGCCCGAGGAAGGCTTCCGCGCGGCACCAAAATGACATTACGACCGACTCGGCGATTGCTATTAACGACAACAATCGACCAACAGCATAACAACTAAATTATCAGGCGTTCATTAATATTACTTTTATTGTTTTTAATCGGTAACAATATCTATAGTAATAATAAGATTGTAACGGAACGACATTGACGTGGTGGGATTAGCAACGTGATATTGAATGTGACTAAGACCAGGCTAAGGCTAAAGCTAAGACTTGGATTGTTACGATGATAAATTTAGTTATATGCCGTTGGAATTATCTATGTCTATGCATGTAATACAATTTGGACTGTTACGATGATAAATTTAGTTATATGGCCGTTGGAATTATCTATGTATATCTATGCATGTAATACAATTCTAACCGATCGCTTTCTGTACATGATGGATATATGAGAAAAACTATTATTACAGGTGTTTAGTAACGCAATGGAGCACAAAACAATAGTTGTTAGAATTTTTGTCTGTTTGTATGTGCGCGCGTGCGCGCCAATCTCACAAACGGCTCAATCGATTTCGTTCTGGTTCGTTTCATTGCAACCTGTCCATAAATAAAAAAGTTATGAATTAATTTGCGTATACCTAATTCACAGAACGAGAAAAACCCAGAAAAATGCAGATAGAGGGAAGCGAGGGCATTTGGTAATTAATAAATAAAATCCTACAATTATCCTACTCCTCGTATTCTGGCACTCATATAATTCTCCCAAAATGTGGTTTTCTACAAGTTTCACTCGTACAGTGTATGAACAGCACAGTCAGCGTTTCATACATTAAAATGATAAAAATATTCACTTAAATAATACACGTGAATAGTAAACCACGCCACCTTCGCACACCTTCAGCGAACTCTTCGTAATACGCAGCCGCATACACACGTACTAACACACTAACACGCACACGTAGAACGCTCGGACTAGAGCGAGTATTAAACAGTGCAGTATAGATACTATACTCACTATACGACGCCTTCTCTCTCAGTTCGACGTGGCAGTACACAGCCGCATACACACGTACTAACACACTAACACGCACACGTAGAACGCTCGGACTAGAGCGAGTATTAAACAGTGCAGTATAGATACTATACTCACTATACGACGCCTTCTCTCTCAGTTCGACGTGGCAGTACACAGCCGCATACACACGTACTTACGCCGCTTAATGGGCATGGGGGAGTAGGCTACGAAGTGTCGATCAAAGAGGAGACCGACTTATATGAATCACTGTATAATATATACTATCTCATTCTCTCGCAGGCTGAATCCTATAGACGTATGCATTTTCTTTTCAAATCAAACCAGAACTACAGAAGCTTTACTTCAAAACAAGCTAATCGGTTGCCACAGAGGAGACAAGACCATCAAACTGTGAAACTTATATATAGACTGGTGTATCCAGATGTTATTCTGCAATACATTAGCGTGTTCAATAGATTTTTTTAACATAGAATAAGTTAAGGCTTGACAACAATACCACCTGCTGGTAAGTAGTGATGAAGACTATGATGGTGAACGCATTAACTTATAATAGCCTATTCACTCTCCTCTTGAAGACTCCCGCATCGTAAGTAGCCGGTAACTCCGACGCGGGCAAGTTATTCCAATCCCTTGCAGCGCGCACAATCTATTAATCTGAACCATCCAGGAACCCACTAAATTTTGTAAAAATCAGTCCAGCCGTTTAGGAATTCAGTCACATGCATACGGACAGAAAACTTTATATATATAAAGATATATAACACAAAAACACTCACGAACCTGCTCAACGCATGCTCACGAACGCATACTACTACATATAAAATTCAAACTGGAACACTAAATCCAAGACCAGAACAAAATTTCGTTCAAAACTCAAGTTTAGCGTGTCTAAAAGGAACATAGAAAAGATTTTACCGTGAACTAGTAAAAAGTACTTCGCTGCGAATATTGAGTTTGAAGGTTAAATAAGTTTTGGAATTAAAAAAATATTTTTTGTATAAAGCTGAACGAAATTCGCTAAGTAAACGGGTAAGATTATTTGAAATGAAACCATTGTGTATTGCAAACTTGTAATTGACAATGTTTCTTATATAAAAAGGTGAAGGTCGCAAATAAACGATGATCGATTGATTCGATTTGACTTGATATGAAATGGAATCACTGTGTATTTTTGACATCTATCCATCTTATGACACCAAATTTACAACCGGGGAAAAAAAACACTACAATTACTGCCACTCCAGGCAAGTTAAAAATAAATCACTTTAGATTCTAGGACATAGACAACTGAATAATAAGCCGCCAAAAACGAGTATCATCGGTATTAAATCGGGTGATATAAAACCCAGCGACCACTAAGAGACAGATTGCGGTATATCCTCGTTGGTTGTTCAACGAGGTTGAATGGCGCCGCTTACACAAACAAAACTTTCAACGGCTAATAAAGTTTACGACAACTTCATAATACTAAAACCAAATGAAACCAATTTAATCGCATTCGATTTTATTGTAATTCTATTATTAATACGTAATTACTGATATTCAAATTCAAAATCATTTAATCATCAAAGTATTCTGTAAATACCTTTATGCAAATCATTTTTGATTCTACTACCGTTTCTAAAAGGTTCTTTAATATTCGAGAAAAAACGGCGAAAGAATTGTTTAACCAAAGCATTATATATAGACAGTTATAATATCAAGCTGTTGATTTTGAAATTAACTAAGAAATGCCTTTTTGTATTTTTAACTGATGCGGGAAGGAGCCTTGCAATAATGTTTATTAAATGAGATTATGAATACGTAGTTTTCCTATTTTAGTTACAACGGTAATGAGCACCTATCGTACATGAAGAGAGATTACGTGCACGGTTTTCCCGAAACTTCGAATGAACGAGAGTGACGACATTAGCTGCGAATGGCGGCTCACGATTGGTTCCAATCGACGTGATTGTAGATGCACAATAGAGAGCACAGTTAATTAACAACATAAACAATAACGTAACTCGCCGTCGCTGCACTTCGAGAAACTTGACTTTTACGCTCACAGATAGTAAACGCATCCGAAGTTGTCGTCGCTCATTTTTACAGGCGTTTTATAATTTTTTTCTGATGTCCTATAACTTAACTTTACTCGTGAATCAGTTTATCTATTGTTATAAACCATATGATAACCCGTGCCGTAGTTTTCAAGACATCGCATTCAAACAGAGAGACAGAATATTTTATAATATACAGACTATATTCAACCGTAATAGTGTACTTTTCAAACGATATCTTCATTTAAGTCCTGTGGTTTTAGAGATTACTCTTTGCATATAACTAAAAATAACCAGATTTCACAAACAAAAGCGTATAATCCCAGTATAATAGAAATAAATCTACACCCGTAGAAAAATATCAAACTTCGTCACGACACGGGTCTAATCCATTACGCGGCGGCCATTTTGTAAATTGAATTTAGTGATTTCATTACATTATTAAAATGTTACTGAGATTGTTGGAAACATTAACATAAAAATGTAGTATTATTTTCACAGTTGAGCTCTACAATTAACAAACCAATAAATTTTGTAATCTGTGGTATTTACGTCTATCCAATCTATGCGGCAGTCTTTTTTTATCTACATTTGTAACGAGTGCATAATTATACATAATCGTATCTTCCATATTGTTTTCAAAATTTGGCTCATTTGAAAACTACAATTTTTAATCAAAAGAACTTACCTAGGGAAATTTAATTCCAAACAGACGAATACATTAAATCTGTCGTCTTGATATTCTACTTTGTGAGGTTACAAACAATGATTCCATAATAAGCTTTAACCCACTCAAAGGCAGGAGTCTCTTTGTGAGTGAGATACTGTTAACTAACTTTACTTATTGGTGAAATAGAGATATAATATTTTGCGTGGTGGTATATAATATCCCTACGTTAAAGTAGTAGCGCCCCCTAACAACTTATGTCAAACCATATTGACCAGGGAGCGTCGAGTGCAGTGTAGTGTCTACCCTCCTTCTAGACTGAACATTGAAATCCTCTTTACGTGTTTCAGTAATACACAGATCGCCGTTTTATTTGAACTGGCAGCTATGTCTTTAGTATAACAAACGTACAATGGCACACGTCTGATTCGTACCATGTCCGTCAAAAGACTGCGTTTGTTTACATTAAAACTCCTCGCTTGTAGCTACCCTCTTTACCTTTTTTGGTATCGAGTGAGAAATCTTCAAAAAATACCAGATCTCACTAGCAACCCACTTGAACCACCTCAGCTGCCACCCGACGGTTATGAGAAGGCTCCGGGTATTCATGTGAACACTCCCTTAACCTACCGAGCAATTAACAACTACCCTCTCGTACACACGAGGCAAAATAATCTCTATCAAATAGGCACACACACAAAACATCCGAATTGCAAACAGTTTTGCTAATGAACATTTGACCGCGATTTCTCTCGTCGGTAAATACCTCGTTCTACTTCGCTTTGTAAACTTTGTTTTCAAACCGAGCTTTGTATCAGGCCATTGACGTGTCACTTCTGATTTCCAGTATAGTGCATTGTGCAGTTATGGAGTGATAAAGTGACGGAGTGGTAAACGAACTGTATAAAACACCTGTTTCGTGAAATCAGAATTGGATAAAACTGTTTATTTTGTCCACATAATAAAATTACAAGACACAATATACGTATGAAAAGTTTCTACAAGAGAATTGTTTATTTCTAATCAGATTTTTTTTTCGAGTAGGCCCAAATAGTTAATAGTAACACAATGAGATAAACTTAGTTCCTATGTAAATAATAATATATTTCACAAAGGTGATATATAAACATATGTTAGGTTTGAATTATCAAAAGTGCAGAAAATGCGGGTAGATAATAATTATAATAATAATAATAATCTGAAGCGTATAAACGATGTTTGCCGGGGTTCTTACGGGCAGTTGAGCTTGGCACCTGCTGGAAGCAACACACCGTCATTGCACCAGTGGTAATTCAGGCCAGATTTTCTGGTGGATGTTTAGCTGAGTAAACACTTATAAAGGCGAAGTGAGTATTATCTTGAATCAACCGGTAATTTGGAAGATTATATTACATATACATACTTCATAACAATACTATACATTAATGTAATTAGATAGAACGATGCAATCAAATATTAGCTAAGTAGAAATCTGTGAAGCGTTTTTAAGTACCAAGAATGTTTCAGAGTCTCTTACGATGGAAGGCAAGTTTCACAACCTGAGCTGGTCACCCCAACTGAAAAAGAATTGGAATCAAACCTGAACTTACGGGAAGAATACTTGAGGAGAATCTATAGATGGGACCTGCTTGATACGCCTTAATGCATAACTACAATCCCACTTAATGTTAAGTGGAAATGTCTGAAGTAGTGAAAATATTAACGAATAATAATAAGAGTCTACACTTTAAAATGCAAACAGTGAGGCAGGCAAGCAATTCCAGTCCTTCGCAATACGACTTTTTTATGTTAAAAGCCGACAAACGAGCAGACAAGCCACCTGTTTTTAAGTGGTCACCGTCGCCCATGGACATCAGCATGACCAAAGTTATCACTGATGCGTTGTCGAGAAAGAAGAAGAGTGAAAGTACTGTCTCTCAAGCCCCCAGCCGGAACACGACGAGTCATTTGGCGGCTGACTCAAGCAGGAGGGTGGTAACTAGCCAGACAGACTTCACTTATAAGTGTCAATGACTTACAAAGGCAAAGGGATTCGTTCATAAAGGAGGTAATCAACAAAGCAAGGATACCGTTATAAAGGTCCATTGATATAAGGTTTTGGTGGTGAAACACCATTGTTGTAAGCGTAGAACATTGTCAGGCTTCATTATTGTAAGTGTTCACTATCGTAAGGCATTATAGTCTGTCCCACGTTGGGCGCCAGTGTAATATTTATTTAATTATTCATTATTTATTATCTATTATTAGGTCAGGATTCGTGATATTATAGTGTGATGTAAAAGCAATAGAAGCCTGAATAACATTATTTATTTTCCAAACACAAGTTTTTTTCACTCAACAATTTTTTCGCCATTACCAAAAACTAAATAGTAATTTATCGAGCTCACATGACATATAATTCATCAAGATCGCTTGAACAAGATGAACTTCTTGGTAAATAACTGGTTATAAATGCTTTATAGTGATAACCAAAATCGTTGCAAGCGAATTAAAATCCTCTTCTAAATGTAATAAGTGCATAAAACTTTAAACACGCACATCATACCTTGACATTCCACATTTGACTTTCTAGTTCTATGGATTTGTTCATTAAGCTATTGGTAATGTTAGACACTTATAAATTTATTGATTTATTTTACACACAATAAAATTATTGAAAAAAAAAATACGAAAAGTTCATTCCTAATCAAAAATGTCTTCCAGTAGACACCAAAAGTAGGTTAGGCAGTCAAAAAAATTTAGTGGGTAACTAAATCAGAACACATCACGCACATAATTAATAATACGTACATAGCAGGAATGTTAATGAACTCAGTAACTAAAAATATATCCGAAATTGTAACCGCATCCGAAAAAAGTTTCCAATAAATTCAGATTGACGCAGAGTCGAAATGAAACACGTTATGACAGGTTCGCTGTCCGAACCTTGAGCATATTGAAGCAGGTTCTATTACTTATTTTTAAGGTGTTTTTTCCATTATTATAATATCAAATAATACTTACACGCGGTCGGTCCTATAATGTTTCCATGTTTTAATCAGATATCCAGACCTGAAAGGGAAGCGCTTATGGCCCGTCATAGTCACCATCATTTCAACCCTTAATGTCCCACTGGCAGATTCAGGTCTTTTCTCACAATGAGAGCAGTTGAGGCCATAATCCGCCGTACTGACCAACTGCGGGCTGACAAAGTTCGCATACTTCAGGAATTATGTAGAACTCTCCCGTATGCAGCTTTCTTCGCGGTATGTTCTTCATCAAAACAAGTGATAATACGCATATAAATTAGACATGAATTGAAATATTTGCATGCGATCATAACATACAGATTCTTAAAAGGCGAGCGTTTATGGACCGTATCTAACCTTACTCGTAGCGAACTATTACATAATATGTTTCGTGATAAAATTAACAGTACTCGGCAGGGAATATATCAATCAAACAGATTACACGAAGCAGCTCTATAAGTATCAGAGTGTGTATTCCCAGCGCCCAGAAGTGATTTAACATTAACGTTAGTACATTCGGTCGATTCGATTTCGCATTGACAGTGTATTATGTCTTCGTTAGTGTATGGCTGTGCATATACCCTGTGTTTGCATGTGTGTGTGAGGCGAAAGTGGAAAAAGAGAGCCTAGTCAGTAATACTGCTATATCGAAGTGCTTATGACCTGTAACTGCAAAGCATATTGTATAAAACATTACTTTACTAATGTATAAAACGTTATTGAACAAAACCTATTTCACTAAACTAGCTGTAAAGTCCACTGGTTTTTATGATAATAACGATAAAACACTGGGAACTGTCACTCATAGATGTAGGCGCACGTCCGCTCCACACCAAATCTTTCACAAGACTAACGTTGTTCACCGTAACTCTCCGCTTGACATCTACCCTCTCCACCGAAATACATGAGACAGTTTATAAACTCCATCGAACAGTTACATACACTACAGTAGCAAACGATAGACCGGTGTAATGTTTGTAGTATTGGAGGATAATTTAATGTAACCTTATAGTATAAAATAAAATTACATTATGTGTAGCCGGTCTTAATTATATTAAATGCCTGTCAAATTATACAACAATAGTCAAAATCATATATTGTAATAATCTTCAAACAAATTAATAAAAACTTTAAACCCTCATACACTCACACCCCGACACTAGGATTCCCTGTGTTACGGATGGCATGGACATACACATATATGACATTACATACACCCATGACCCGAAAACAAACATTTATCTGTCACATAAATGTCTGCCCCGGCCGGGACCGAACCCAGGACCCTCGCTTGGCAGGCAGGGTCACTACCAACTGGGCAATTTTTATTAATTTTTCAACTCACACGTAAATTTTTGGTTTTCATCAACGTCACAGTTTATTGTTAAATGCGACATTTTTCGCCTGGTTTTCAGTTACTTTAATTTTTCGTTCTACCCTCATATTCCCATACAATTTCATTACATTTCTAGAATGGTTTTGTGTGGAGTTACAAAGAATAATGCAAAATTTCTGTACCGTAACAAGGTTTCTAATAAATGTATAGAGAAGGAAAATAAATAAAGAAGAATAAGGTAGAACATAAGTATCAAAGTGTAATAATAAAGAATGGTATAAGAGTAAATATTGTTAGGTAGAATTTTTTTTTAATTTTTTTAAGAATAATTAATAATCTTCTTAACATAAATAGCAATAAACGCAGTTTTGCAAATTGAATAGAAGAATAAAGTGTAGAATTGAATAAGACTAGAACAAAGAAAAACAATTCTTACCACCATGAGGATCCATTATTCAAGATCTCCTCCAAAGCCTCTGTTTTGCAAAAGTAAAAATATACTTCTTTTTTTTAATATTACGAATCACGCCCAATTTTTTTTTTTTATTAGAAATATCACTATATTTAAAATAAAACAATGAAAAAATTACTTTGTTTTGTATCAATTAAAAATTTGTCATTTAAAATACAAAATACATTGTACAATAAATAAATAAAAATACTAATTAAAAAATAGAGAAAATAAAAAAAATTGTTTGTAAACTATCAAGCTGTTTCTGTACATTCAAGGTAATTTAAAAAAATCTATTATAGAGACTGCAAAGTTACGAGTAACTCAATATGTTTTTATTCCGATTTCTGTTAATCGATTTGTCGGGTTATTCCGCGAGAACTGCTGAACTGAACCAAATTTTAGTTTTCTTATTCCTGAGAAACACAAAATACCTCTTGCCGTCACCTTCATACTTCTACTCGAAAGTAACCGGATTTATGGGATTTCATTCTTGTGGCTTAAGTACTTAATAACTGTTTCATATTATAGAAAAATAAAAATATGTTATTATTAATAACAATAACAAATTCACCAATTTATTGAGACTATAAAACAATTCTATCTAAATATCTGTTTGTATTCAAATATGTACAAGAAGAATATTTAATATTTTACCATGTATAATGCTTTAGGATGACATTTTCATGCAAAATCACAATATGAAATTTTGCCTTATTTTATCTATATTAACGTAAACGAAATGATATTAAAAACTTAGAATATTGCCATTACAATAATTTAAATTATATACATTTAATACGAAGTTTTTTTACGGTACCAATTTCACATCATAAGATAAAGCCCTTTTAAAAAGCAATTTTCATTGAATGCGTTAATTTGCAATAATCTTCATTATATAATTCATTAAAAATCAAATAATATAATTTATTTCAAACGTAATTTTCCTACTATACCTTTATTTAAAAAAAAGTTTAATTGTATTGAGACTGTGAAGTAATTAAAGTAATTGGTTTTTTTTAAATCTTCAAATTCATATTACAAAAAGATTCTCCGACAGCCAGCGTTAGAGCCAGGCTAACCTAAGGACCGAAAAATCGATAGAATTAGAATGCGCTTCTAACGGTCACATATTGATTAGAACATCTCGCATCACTACAAACCACAGCTTATTCACAGTTCGACGTTTAAAAAAATAAAATGCAAAATGGACGCCTGTAACAAAGAAAATCAATTAAATAACTAAAAATAACAACATAATCAACGCATTACCAAATAAAACGGTAACCGAATCGAATAATGTATTTAATAATGATGATTTCAGTTAGAATTTTGGACGTAGCAGGAATTATTTTGAACCTGCGTAGATGTTTATTTTTTCTGCCGCGGAAAAGAAACAGGTGGTTGTAACGGACACCCACCTCTGAGACGTCCGCTCGCGGCCGCGCTGCGGGTTCTACTGAACTACTGAGACAAAGTGACCTGAAGCCAAAACGAACCCAACCGCTTTAGCCAAGACCGAAGCGCGCTTGCGTTCAACTTTTAAATCCATTTATGTAATAAAAACTCTATTTTTCAAGCAATAAAGTCACACCCAGTTTGTTGCGGAAGGTAAAAGTTTATGACGACGCCTTTCTTTGTCTTCACAAATGTTGTTTTCGTCGCTATTGCCTTAGCGTAAAGTTAAAATCGTATTGCAGTATCATTCTGAAGAGCGCCGGATAGATTATGTGTTTAAATGTCTCAAGACGAATTCAGTTTTTATTCTATTTGTAACAGATTGTATTTTATTGCAGTGTCAATTCTAACACAAGTAAATTTAGTTAGGCGATTCTCAAAAGCAATACATGCCGAATTAAACTTTATCCACGAATGATTAAGCTGGTATTTGTTTGCGAACAAATTGACATTTATGTTGTTTTCGATCCACACGAGACGTCACAAGCCGTGTTGGCGCCAACACGCAAAATTACGCGTCAAATAAATATTTTAGGGATGCCAATGACATTACAATGATTAAATTTGTTAACATCTCTTCATTTTCTCTGTTATCAGCTTACGTTAGGGGATCAGTGACTCGGTAAAAGCGTATAATATTCGAATTATATATTTTGAGATAGAGGGTTCTATCTATCTAATACCTTGCTTGCAACAACGAAGTAGACAATAATGACGTCACCAAACATTAGGTACGGTGCAAGAAACTTAATTACCTTAAATTGTTATAACACGTTTTTGCTTTGTAAGCAAATAAATACACTAGCTGTGTAGCTTTCATCTTTTTCCATGATTATAACAACAAATAATACCTGGACGAAACATCAAACTCTTACCTTATAAATACATTAAATTTTTTTGTAACTGCAAAGTCATATAACATCCGTTACCCTAACCGAAACCGGTGAAACATTATTTATATATCCATATCCGTATCCAGATCCGAAACTTCATATCCGTAACATCCCTACTAATTATCCTAGTGCGTGGATGTGAATACGTTAGCATTGTTTTTGTCTCCGCGAACCAAGTTGCGAGTGCCCCTGCACCATAAAGGGCCCGGACAGTGCAAGTATAACATGTATTTATTATGAGTATGTATTTGAGGTATAACAGCGTCTGGCGCGTGATGGATTGTGCGCAAACTTAATTAGCGAAGCGTCTCCTAAGAATTGTTTTTCTTAGATGAGGCGAAAAAACACAATACTTTGACGTATTACAGAATTACAGAATTTATACTAATAATGACATTGTAACGAGATGGTATCAGGACATGAAATATTTTTTGGAAATTTTAATATAGAAAAGTTTTGTTGCCGAGAATCCAATGGTCTCACACACCGTTGGAACCCCGCACGGACCTATCATTTTTTTAATGTTAATAGCCGATAAACGTGCAGACGAGCCGCCTGATGGTATGTGGTCACCGTCGCCCATGGACATCAGCGAGACCAAAGGTATCACTGATACATTGGCGGCCAGGAAATGAGAAGGTAAGAAAGAAAGTACTGGCCGAAACGGGTACGTACAATTGCTTCGTTAAAGGGAAACATCGCGAAGAAGCCGTGTTACCTGAGTTATTTAATGTTATGAAGGCGCGTGGAAGCTGCTAATAAAGGATACAAGAGCGCGACCCACATGGGTTCCCCATAGCCTACTCCAGAGCACTGAACGCTGCGCACTCGTTAGTATTGCACCGTCTTCCACCCAGCGACAAGCTAAACAATCTGAACCGGTGCCCCCTTACGCGGTTAGCTACTGTGACCAATTAACACGGGTCGGTCTGGGGGTTGCGTGCGAAGTGGCGATGGTGCGTTTTGTGCCTTGACGCCGCACCGAGAGATCAGGCCGTGCCAGGTGACTTGTGGGAGGCCCGGCGAGTACCGGTCAGCGGTCAGCAGTGGGTAGAGGATCGCTGCGCAGCCAGGAGTCTGTATATATTTATAGTGTGTTATAGCTGTGTACTAGAGATGGATGGATATGGAATTTCGGATCCGAATATGGATACGGATATATGAATTATATTTTACCGGTTTCGGATATAAAGTTATTTCGGCTTATCCGATTGTTTCGGATTATATCGGTTACGGATATTAGATGATTTACGACTTGGAAAAAAACATATTGTATTTACAACGTAAACAGTTTGACATTATTTTCAGTTATTATGTAGTATTATAATCGCAGTAAGTAAAATATAATAAACTTAAAAATTAAATAATAAAAACTGTCTAAAATGAGAACGACGCGGCTAGTGTATCGGCTGGGTTGGAGAAAATCCATCAGAACGAATTTTATTTTGACGCTGCTGCTATTTGAAATTATCCGAAACATTTTTATCGAATGCGGTTATGTTTCGGATATATTTTTATATCGGATATACGATAGTTTCGGTTACGGTTACAAAGCTTCAACATGCCTGGTATACAGCTATCTATTTACACCTACAGCAAACATATTTTACACTGTTAGATAATTTTAACAATTATATTTTGAGTGGGGGAGGTACATTTACAATTGTTTTTGTGTAGAGAGCAAACGTTAAATAGACATCATTAGACACTGACTTTCGACTTTTAATCATTTCTGGATAACCAACCAGGGGCCAGGCCAGGCTGGGTCAGAAGGCGGTTCTTCATGAGAGGTGAGTCGAAGCCAACAGTAGACCACTGTTGGTTACAACGACAAATCCGTCTGCTGTAACGTTGCCACAATGGAAATTAAACATTCGGTTAAACTACCTACGGCAGATAAACGATAGTAATGGTTCTGTTATCTGTAGGTATTTTTTGCGAATAAATTATACAGAGAATGCAATCGCATTGACACAGTGGAATTTATGTGTTGTCAATATGTACCTAGCTACTGTATGCGCCTATGTATATTTAATCTGTACTAATAATACAATTATAAGTACTACAAAAAATAATAATCTCTCTGTCTCCTTCTTCCTTCCTTCTCTGTTACGCAAAGCAGGTAATGACGAATAGTCCTATTACTAAAATTAAAATATATGTAGTATGTGAATGGTTACAAATTTACCTTTACGTTCGTTTTCCAAAAATGTAATGACACGTCAATGTACTCGTAAGTACACTTCCTTGTCAATCTAGAGTTCTTAATATATATTTTTTTGGAATCCGTCTGTCTGTGCAGGTATAACAGTGAAGCTACTGAAGAAACTTAGACGATTCTTGGTACACTTTGAACTTATGTTATTGATTGAAATATAGGATATCGTTTGTCTCGGAAACTGGACTCGTTTTTGCATAATTATCCTAAATAAAGCGAGATTAAAGTTATGTGTTATTAGCATTGAGATGGGTCTAGCACAAATAACCCTTAAGGCGAAAGATGATGGTACCGAAGTGCACGGGCGACGGTGACCACTTACCACCGGGTGGCTCGTTTGCTCGTGTGTCGATTTGTTGCATAAAAGAGTGTATAATTCAATATAAAACACAAAACTTATGATTAATTTACAAGCATAAGTTCAATGTGAAAATACTTGTCAAAATCTTAACGATATATCTCTATACTACTATGTACAACTGTAGGGTTTGTCTGTCTGTTTGTACATTTCACGTTCTTGTCAAATTTCATGATTAATATTCGTTTTAAGACCCACCGACATCAATTTGGCCATTTTGAAATTTTTTGCTGTCCGGCCGTTTGTCTGCATGTTCCTGGGCTCTGTTTTGCCCAGATTAAAAATTAAACCCTTCGTCCGACCAAAATACCGAAATAAATTTATTTTTATGAGCTTTATCTATATTTTATAATTTGTTGCAAGAAAATAAATACTATGGAAAGGAAGGTTATTACAAACTTTATGATTACTTTAAGGATGAAACAGCTTGGACATGAGTTTAATATGTAGCCATAAGTGCGTCCTGTAACTGAATAGGCAAGCAACTCCTCGGGAGTTTCTTGCCGCTTCTTCTTCCGAGACCACTCACGGTACGGATCTGTTGAAGCGATGGCGTACTTTGACGTTCGAAAAGTGTTTGTAAAAACCTACTTCGAATAAATGTTATTTCATATTATTTATGACGACCCCATAGCCCAGTCAGTAGTGACCTTGCCTGCCGAGCGAGGGGTCCCGGTTTCGATTCCAGGCCAAGGCAGACATTGATGTGGCAGGTAAAGGTTTGTTCTCTGGTCGTGGGTGTTTGTGATGTCATATTTGTGTGTGTCCATGCCGCCCGCAACACGGGGAATCCTAGTGTCGGGGTGTGAGTGTGTAAACGTTTATTATTATTATTTTATTATTCATTTATGTTCATAAACTTGTAACTGTTTACTATCTATTTGATTAGTATATTGGTGCACTTCTAAGTTCCTTACCTATATTCTCTCTGTGATATTCTTTGACTTACCAAATTCAAAAAGTATTTTCTCTCTGCGAAAAAAAAGAGTGAATTTTTCACACTTATCTGTAAACCAAATTCCGGAATAAGAATGATAATAGTTGCAATAGTAGAAAATTTCACTTTGTCGCTCATTTGAAAACCTATTTCTACTGACACGCGAAGCCATTCCCCAAGACCCCTCATCCCTCACACGCCCGTGTCGCTCACAAGGGAACGAAACATCTTTTCTGTGTTTCCTCATTCTTTCTTGTTTCTCTGTATTTTCCTTCGTTTCTTTGGAAGTAATAAAAGGGGAAAAGCTGTCGGAGAGACACACTTCAGAATGCTTTTGTTTGTTCACAACACAGTGTCAGAGCAAAACAGAATATTGTATGTTAGCAGCTGCTGGCGTCCGCAAGTTCGTCTCCATACATGTTGCAACAATTTCGAATATTGTAGCGGACCTCGCGACCTAGTGGTTTTAACATCGGTCTCCTACACGGGAGATTCGAGTTTGAATCCTGCATTTTATTTTATCTAATTAACTCACGTATCAACTTTGGAACCTTATTGTAAACACTAGCAAATCAACCTCGCTTCGCTTCAGACAAAGTGTGCCTTACGCTTATAAATAGCGTCTGCATTGCAACGAACTTAAAATGTTAAGTGATGCTCACTGTAATACATTAGTGAAAATCACAACGCAATCGGTTAAGCCGTTTCTGAGATTAGCGCGCACAAACGCACAGACAAACGGACAGCTTCTAAAACTATTGTTTTGGGTTCTATTGCATTAACAAAATCCCTGATAATGGTTTTTCTCATATTTCCTTCATGTACAGAAAGCGATCAGTAAGAATTTTATTACTATGTACAAATGTAATTCAAACCCCGACCTGTTGTTACAAAGATCGACTTTCAAACCACTGAGCTATCATTTATTATTGCTATTCTTTCTTTTGTCTGTTCTGTCTTTAGCAAGTAGACGCTACCCATATGACCTACATCCATTATACGACGTAAGGTGTTTGCACCAATGATGGACAACAACGTTACACAAAGCATCAAAGGAAAAATGTACAACTTTGTTTTTATCAACCCTTAATTATAAATTAAATATATCAAAAAACTCGCCTATCTACCGCCGTGTGCGGAAAACGAGGGAGTACTTAGTTCAAATAGCAAGAAAAGATGCGGGTAACGTAGAAAAGCCTACACTTAGTGTTCAATATTAGTATGTTACGCCACCAATAGATGGCGTTAGTAAAACGAAATGTGAATCACGCTACTGAGATTTTTTGTATCATATTGTTACGAAGCTTCTCGAAGTCGGCAGGCTTGCGAAGTCTCTAGAAGGGTGGCCGACCGTTACGGTGAGGCAAACAATAGAGGCAATAAAAGAGAAACCCAGGTAGTAATAAAAACTACCTGGGTCACTCCAGGCCAATCTGGCCCGTATGCCTCAGGTAAAAGGGGCGAGATTAGCATAGATGAGAGCGGAAATGGGGTTGGTTACCTGACCCGCTATTGTTATTTAAAAAAAAAAAAAGAAAAAAAAAATATGTGTATTAAAATGCAATAAACTTACTTTTTGAATTCGCTCTGCATCATTATTTGTTTGTACTCCTTTGTACCGGGAGCATTTTTGGGACTTTCTCTACACAGAGTAAATCGAGGGAAAGACACCATAAGAACGTAACCCGAGCCTCTGGACGGACCAGGTGAAAGAAGCGCTTGACATCCCAAACAACACAGCACAGCAAACAACCGTCAGAGATGGAGAAACATCACACCGAGGGTTATACCAGGCTGGAGCCACGATACTCAGTAATGAGAGAACGACGCAAGGAGGACATCAATTTATACGCTGGATTAATTTACTTGAATCAATGATTTGCTGTGGTAATTTCACACAATTTTAATCCTTTAGAAGAATTATGCAGTTAAATTACTTGAGTAGCGCAGGGACTTTAGTTTATTTGGCTTCATAAAAACCTATTGACCCAATTTCGCCTGGCTTTGGAAAATTGCGCACGTTTAAATCTGTTTACCCGGACAAAAAGTATACTAGATTATGACCTATAATATAAGTTCTAAATATGTCAAGATTCATCCAAATTTGTTCGTTTAAAAAAAGTATTATTAATAATATCATTCTGTAAATGTCCGTTACCGGTACAATCACCCCACACCAAAGACATCCGAGCTAAGAAAACAAACACTCACCATTCTCTGCGAATACCCCAGAGACAGACGGCGTTACTTACAAAATGACTGAGCTTCAGGAAGAGCATTCACTGATGGAGTATGATGAATTACGACGCTGACATTTCTTTATTTTTTATCTGTATTATGTTTATTTATGAGAGCCGCCATCAATTGTTAGATACTAGCAAATACCTTCGCTTTGCTTCGGAAAAACTACCTTACGCTTAGAAATAGCATCTGCATTGCTCTGGGTTTTTCTCGTTTTGTGAATTAGGAACACGTACATTCATAACTTTTTTATTCATTTATGGATTTAAATGAAAAGAACTGTAAATGATAAGTGATGGTTACTACAATACATTGGTGAAAACCGTAATGAAATAAGCTAAGCTGACTGAATACATTGCTCACACATAACATATCCCATCGATAACGCACGCCTTGTTTTACACACAGTACTAGTATACACTTATGTGTTACGTGAACTTGTTTTGGTGTTTGTGCTCGAAGCTGTTCCAAAGTAAAACTGACCCGCAGCGGGCCGACACGTTACCATCGGCGTAGTACGCCATATTTTATAAATAAACCGCATCGTACACTGAACCCGGTAATTTATTTGTCATCGAAATTCATTTGATATGACGGCGCTCGGGTAACAACGCCATCTAGTGAGTAAAAGTACCGAACTTACCTAGCCCAGAGCCTAGATTTATGTCCTAGATACGTGTTTGTTCTCGAGTCGTGCATGTTTGTGTATGTCATTTGTGTGTCCATGTCCGCTTAAATACGGGGAATCCTAGTGCCGCTGTGTGTGCGCGCATGTAAATGAGTGTCAGCGTTTCATTATTTTTAGCAATAAGCTTATCACCAAGTATTTTATGTATACTATAATCATTAAACAACCAATCATTTAACGCATAGTTACACATTAAAAACTGCACAACAAAAAAGTTAAGTTTCACATTACTTTATCAACTTTAAAAGTAGTTTTTTCTTCAAATTTAAGTGGCACCAAACGGTAAGTGTACCTACCCTTTGAAACAAAAAAGGAGTTTTCCAAATCAGATAATAACTAAGGAAGTTCTGAGTAAACAAACATAAAAAAACACAGAATAAAAATCAACGAACTGAGAACCTCTTCCTTTTTTGAAATCGTTTAAAAATAGAATACTTCAATTCGTCTAGATCCTGTGGTGTGATGCGTCGTTCCTTACGCCCGCGGGCGCTTCGTATTTCCTTCCGACAACTAAAACCATTTGGTAGTTTCTAGCTTACGACAAAGTTTCGATTTAATAACTCCAGTTATTTATTTAACTTTAACTCATGCAAACGAACAATTGAGGTACATTAGGAAAGCGTAAACAAAGGGCTTTCATTTTTATGTATTATTTTGCTCCTTGTTGCAAATTACCTTGTTGGATAGTGCTGGTTGGTTTTTTTTTCTTTTATTAAGCCGATGTCAAAAAGGAAAATTATAAAACTGTAGTAAAATGCGAAAATTTAAGCGCTACATACGGATATATTTGAAATTGGTCCCAAGCCATACATACATAGTTGATAGATACGCTAGGTTCAATCAATCCCGCTATAACGGTATTTTTTTAAATTAAAAAAAAAGTTATCTAAATCGAGAACGGCGTAAAGCTGTCATAACGCGTTTTATTTAGACATTGTCACTATCCGAAATCATCCGAAACTTTTTTTATCGGATTCGATTACAGTTTCGGATATTTACTATTAAGGATATCCGACAGTTTCGGTTGCGGTTATGCAGCTCTATAACACCTTTCCTTTGAAGTATACACTGTTATATAAGTTATTAAAAATACTTTTCACTTATTCATAATATACATAACTCTCACCAAGTACTTAACACATTCACAGAAGAAACAGCAAAGACTCCCTCCACAGCACCAGTTTCAGTTTAATCAAAAGAACTGCCTCAAGTGCTCAGCTGCTCAAACACCATTAATTACCGAGTAGCGTCTTGAGAGCTAGGAATTAAAATTGCACGGAACGTTGACCGCGCCGCTTGCTCGCTGTCTGGAAATTCAAATACCCAACTCGGCCATAGATACTATTTTATTTTGTTTCCATTATCTGTGGCAGAAGTGGGTGTCGTAAGAGGCGACAGAAGCTAGCCTGCTTGGGGGTAGGACTTGGCCTAAGGATTACATTATTAATATTGTTATTAAGTTATTAATATTATTACTGATATTATTATCTTTCCGTGAAGCCCGCCTGGCTAGCTACCACCCTCCTGCTCGAGTCAGCCGCCGAATGACTCGTCGTGTTCCGGTTGGGGGCTTGAGAGACAGTACTTTCACTCTTCTTCTTTCTCGACAACGCATCAGTGATAGCAGATACCGGAGAACGAAAGTGATTGATGATTAATGATTCTCTAATATTACAATACTAAACAAACCTAGAAATAAAGCCAAACTGTTACATTGTAAATATGTTATATATTTATTCCAAGTCCTAAGTCATCTAATATCAGTTACAGAAATTATCCGAAACAATCGGATAATTACACATCCGTAACCCTAACCGAAACCTGTAAAATATTATTCATATATCCGTATCCATATTCAGATCCGAAGTTTCATATCCGTAACAATTCTAATAAAGCGTGACGTCATAAATGACTGTCACTTGCCATAGTCATATAGTTCGATGTTTCCAAACTTTGTAATTGATAACGAATTTGAAATTGTTCAAATGTTCTCAAATATTATGGAAGTTACAACAGATTCGTTTATACCGAGCCCGATTTATAAGTATGTATCGCAATACTTCTTGACACGGTTTTCCTTCTAGAAGAAAATAAACTGCGCTAACTAGAAATACTCTTAAAAATGCCATAATTGAAAAGAACTTTCCATCCGCACAGAGTAGGTTTACCTCAAAAGCCGTTAATTACGAAGGCAAGATGCAAACGGGACTGTACTAGAGATGGCACGACGTGGTATCGACTATAGATTTTTTGAAATTTTGCAAAAAATATACTGTATAACAATTATAATAAGCAGAAACTCTTACACCTGTTCCAGCAAACTAACTAAATTTAATGACTTGTTTTGGCAACTTTATATAAATGGAGTACGACGCCATCTATTGCGAGGTGACTGAACATGCAAGACCGTGCCGTCATCTATGGAAGAGTTATCGAACAATAGTGGGTTGTGGGCAACCATAAAACAACCAATTTGTGCGCGCAGATGTTGTGTTGTCGATATATCGTTACGCTACCGGAATAGTTGCCTATTATATTTAGTTAAACTAATGTATTTAAGTCAATGTGTGTTATAACTCACACTTGTAGATAATATTATGTTATTGAAGTGAAACTTCTTTAGAATCGTTGTGATTTCAAACTGGATGCAACGGAAAAAACGACAGGTAAGAGACACAAATACAAAAACATGTAGCCAGAGCGAGAGAGCAAATGTCGGTGTGTATGTATATTGCACACTGTTTAATTCTTGCTTGTATTTGAGCATTTAACGTGTGTTAGTATATGTGAAAAGTACGTGAGCTAATACTACTGTACACTGTATGCGGCTGCGTATTACAGCTTTTTAGTAAGAATTCAGCGTGGTGTGTTATTATTTAACAGTGTTTGTGAGTATTTTTATATCTTGTTGTGCTAAATAATAAATTTTATAAGATGCCGAAAACTAATGCCGAAATGTGTCGTATATATATATATATATATATATTCATCTCATTCTTTTGTCGATTTACTGAAGTTTCACTTCTATCGTGTGTGAATCGCACACGCAAATAGTGTAAGTGTATTATTATGCTAGGCCAGTGTTTAGATGTATGACTGCATAACGCAAAACGTACGGCATAGCGAAGACACGAAGAATTACTGACTTTGAATTATTAAAAAAAAATACTAATTCGTATTATTGCACATACGCAAGTACATACAAAAAAAATACCGAGAGATATACATAAAGTTCTATAATTCTATAGAACTCATGACGTTTTGCGGTAAAAAACAATATTTCCAACGGACAATACATCGATGTACTATCACCAGGGCACATCACTAGCCCGTTTCTCGGGGCGCAAATAGCAACGGAGCGTGTCGCGCGACACGACACGACACTGAACCGGGAAATTAAAATGCTTAATACTGACTGCAGTTTATATGTAGGTTGAATATGTTGAAATGTATTCACTAATACGTGGTTAAGATTGGATTAGAAAATGACTATGATTTAAATAAATCTATACGTGTACCTGTGTACACCCGTGTGTGTATATCTAATAATAAAATTTTAACGCATCGATTTTTGTACATGCAGTATATAAGAAAAAAAACTATTATTAGGAACCTTTAATAACACAATAGAATGAGAAACATAGTTGTTAGAATTTGTGTCTGTTTGTCTGTGCGTTTGTGCGCGCTTATCTCAGAAACCGCTTAACCGATTTCATTATAGTTTTCATTAATGCAATTCAATAAGCATCACTTAAAATGCCATCTAGTTTGTTCCTAGCGAACTATTTGGTGAGCGAGTTGTTATCTCCTTCAATAGGTGATATTCCACGATCGATACGTTTGCAACCACATAGTTTCTCACGCCATCCTAGATGGCGGTAGTTGTGCTGGATATTAAGAAGGATCTCTTTAATGTATGTCTGTCTTTAATGTAATCTGTCATTCCGCATTTGTTCAACGTGGCGAACTATGGCTTTAACCACTCTCAATTTGAGAAAAGACCAGAGCCCAACAGTGGGACTTGAGTATTTTATGGAAACATTTCCTTATCAATGTTTAAAGCATCGAACAAAATTTTCCGTGCGCTTTCATACATAGTTCGCAATATGTTACTGTATGCATAGCTTTAATGTTCTATGTTATAATTAATCACATGTAACTGTTAATTAAGGCGGCCGAAATCTAATTAGAAGCGCTCGAGCTGAGCGCGTACTTACAGTAATTACAGTTTGCTTAATCCGATTTTGAAAATTGCCGCGGCGCATGATATATTAACTTGTATATACTTACTGCAAAGGATGGTAACATACCCGCGTCGATGTTTCATACTTACGATGTGGAAGTCTTCAAGGGGAGAGTGAATAGGCTATTTGTAAGTTAGTGCGTTCACCATCTTAGACTTCATCACCAGTTAACATCAGGTGGGATTGTTGTCAAGCATTAACTTATTTTCTGTTCATCGAATATATTTATAAATTGTAATGGTCATCATTCATAAGAAGTTCACCATGTTTCGAACAACTGGCTTAACGTTCGTTTATTGTAGCTTTGTTACCATTGACTAAGGCTTTTTTACTGATTCTTATTCATCTGTCACATAAATGTATGCCGCGGCCGGGAATCGAACCTGGGACAGGCAGACACGGCATTCAGGGTCACTGCCACTACCAAATGTATTCTAATCGAACTAGTTTTGTATAAAAACATCGTTTTGAATTTCAGACTTGGTATCGCGACGTGGTGGAACTGCCAACGTGGTGGACCTGGCGGACGGACGGAGTCTGGAGGTATTTTTTTTGTCATTTTTAATTTATTCTCATTTTATTTTAATTTAAATTAATAATTATAAACTGAAATAAGATTTATTTTATTTTATTATGTCATTCTTAATTTGTTCTCATTATAAGTTCCTATTTGAAGTTCACGTGTGAGAGTGTTGGTTGTAATTGTATCCACCAATTTTTAGCTTTATTTTATATTACCCATTGTTATTTATTTATCTTTGGTCTATTTATAGATCGGTAGATTCGGTTGTTATGAAATTGATAACTTTGGTTGTTGACATTTGAAATATATTTGTATGGCAGCATGCCTATTAATTATTATGATAAATTCGTTAATTTAATGAAGTTACACAATGTTAATTTGTATTTAAACTAAACGCATCAGAATTTACCCTGTGTTACAAAGTTTGAGAGGACCTTTTTTGCGCTTATTTTTAATGCTTCTTGGTTAAGTGTTCGATTTCTAATAAAGTAAACTTTCGTAACGGCTGAAACTCTGCACGTGATAAGATACCACACTGAACTGTAAGTTAATAACCTAAGCCGCTTGACTCACAGTGTTCCTGGAACTGATGCCGAAACTCATCCGCTTTTTGTCTCAACGTTCGAGTCGTCTGAATGAGAGTTTTTTTGTAAAGCTTACATATTATGTTGCGAAAAAAATGCATGGCGATATGTGTTGTTTATTATCGATTAATGTACAATAATGTACAACAATATATGTTGATGTAAATAAAACAAACACTTTTTGGAAATATGTTTATTTTTTTAAATGATAACAAATTACACAAGGAAGGGCAGTAAAAATCGCCAATCCGTATTTCAGATTAGAATTAAGAATACGTACAATGCAAAACTGGACTGATCCATTTTTTTTTGTCAGCTTGTTTCATAACTATTCCAAAGACATAAGTTTTATATACACCTTCCATAAAAAACTTTGGAGATATGGTCGTTTTAACACACGCGCGTTATCCCGCGGGACCACCCACAAGTAATTCCACAGAGGACTGTATTCGCGTTAATTGCTTTCACAGCGCAACGAGCAGTACTTTTCATAGCTTTAAACGGTTTCATCCCCTTTCCAAGGCGAAACGAAGGCGGGGTTGCAGATGAAACAGGCGCTTTAGCATTTTGAGTGAAGTTGATAGACGTCCGACCGTAGCCAAGGAATACTAAGTAGCTTAACTCGTTCAAGAGAATGAAAAAACGGCATTAAATTACAACTGTCCGAATGACAAATGGTTTAATTTCCTACGATACACAGCGACACTGGCCATTTAAAGGTTCCGATATTACACTTAAGCTCTTGGGGTTCCGATGTGAAAATAGAAGCCTTACTGAACAGAAAGTCTGTTGTATTTTTTTTTATGTTAACATCCGATAAACGAGCAGACGAGCGGCCTGATGGTAAGTGGTCGCCGTCGCCCATGGACATCGGCAAGGTCAAATGTATCACTGATGCGTTGTCGGATAGGAAATGAGAAGGTGAGAAAGTACTGGCTCCCAATCCCCCAGCCGGAACACGACGAGTCGTTTGGCGGCTGACTCGAGCGGGAGGGTGGTAGCTAGCCAGGCAGGCTTCACGGAAAGATAATAATACCAGTAATAATATTAATAACTTAATAACAATATTAATAATGTAATCCTTAGGCCAAGCCCTACCCCCAAGCAGGCTGGCTTCTGTCGCCTCTTACGAAACCCTGTTCTGCCAGCATGGGGTTGGGGGGAGTGTTGTTTGTTACACTCAAGTCACAGTTTGGTATGTCGACTTGGCGACATTTGCCGGCATCATGATCGGACATCTTCGTAGGTCGATGATTCTGAGTAACTTTGACGATTGGAAGTAGAGTAAAATTTCCACAAGAATTCATTGTTTTAATAATTATAAAATTAAAAGCTATAGGTCCTTCTAATGTAAAAATCCAAAAAAATATATTTTTTCCTCTATATCAGTAATGAGCGGTCCGCTTCGGCTTCGCACGGGTGTACTTTATTTTTAAATATTTTGATATATATTTATAATTTTATCCTGATAACGATATCTTCTCTAATATTGTAGAACATTTTTTTCTTCTATCATCAATAATTTCCGCGACGTATTCGATAAATGAAATTTTTAAGCAAACTTTTTTACAACTTGGTTCACGTTACTGAAGTTTTAGCAAGGATCTCTTATTTTTTCTAGTAATAAATATAGCCTGTGTCACTCAGGGATAATGTAACATTCTAATGGTGAAAGAATTTTTAAAATCGGTTTAGTAGTTTTAGAGTTTATTCGTTACAGACATACAAAAATACAAAGGTTTCCTCTTTATAATATTAGTATAGATTTTCACGAAGCAAAGTACACATTTAAGAAGACGCTCTCTTCTGGCGCACCTAATGAATCGTCACGTCACGTCACGTGTTGTATACTAGCGTCACTGACGTCATTGCTAGTAATATATTTTTGGGTATGTATATATATATATATAATAAATTATATATACATACATAATTATAAAAAACTTCATATTCTTTCCCTTGATCAGACATCATTAGGTTAACTGACACTTTATACTATCATCTGCGCAATCACGCGTTCTCACTACGTACCAATTTTCATTGGGAACAGTCAAGCCGTTCTTGAACTATAACGAGACATACAGACAGACAGACAAAAAATTTCAAAAAGATCAAATTAACATCAGAGTGTCATAAAGCGAAAATTCATCGTGAAATTTGTCAGAAACATGGAACTACAGATTTATTTAGCAGTATATAAATCATTCATGCAAATATACACAAAACCCGAAGACCCACATCAACACACAGACTAGTTAAGTTTATATTAAATGTGTTAAATAAAGTGATTTTCATCCAAAATTGATTGTTAGATGAGGTAGAGTTTTAGCAGCAGAGCGGCAGTTTTGAACTATTATTATGTTGTGAGAAGTAAACCCTTCACACTTTTACTTATATATTTAGGACCCCGTCTTTCGAGTCTGAAGCGAGGATGTTGAGCTCCGTATCCGTAACCGAAGCTATCGGACATTCAAAATAAAATATATCCGAAACCAAAGTTTCGCACAATTTCGAATAGGGGCAGATTCTAAATGAAACATGTTATGACAGGCGTCGCCGGCCAATACAGCAGCCGACATCGCTCTCATGTTTAGATAGTTTTTATTAGATCTTTAATTTTTTAAGGTATTATTTTTTTTTCTATGATAATAAAAATCATAGAAAAAAAAATACATTAAACATTTTTTCCAAGTCCTAAATCATCTAAACATCACATAATTGAAATTATCCGAAACAATTTCACATCGGTAACGGTATCCGAAACCGGTAAAGCATTATTCATATATCCGTATCCGCATGCAGGTCCGAACTTTCACATCCATAACGTCCCTAGTCCGAAGTAATGGCCGCCAGCGTGAGGCGATACGTCACTTTGACAGGGCTGTCACTGATTAAAATGATATTGTAAATAAATAAATGTTTTCGTTTCAACAACCAGCGAATGATTATGATGATAATGAGTCCATTATTTTAGGTTTTAAATGTAGGTTCCATTTCACGTTACGTAAACACACTCCACGCACATTCATACATCTTTATGTATTAGTAAAATAACACAAACAATTTTAATTTAAAATCACTGCGTTTGATGACAGATTTCTTTAATAATATATTGTATAATTTTACAGAGACGTTTTAACAGTAATCTAAATACCTAGTTTATATCTATACTAATAAATAAAATTGGAGTGTCTGTTTGTAATATTAAAATAACCGCTTTTTACTAAATGCATATAAACGTATATATGGTACATATACCAAAATAACATTCTTTACAATTTTTGTCTGTCTGTCTGTTTGTTCCGCCTAATCTCCGAAACGGCTGGGCCGATTTCGACGGGACTTTCACTGGCAGGTAGCGGATGTAATAAGGAGCAACTAAGGCTACTTTTATTTGTACTAAATAACTTTTTTGTTAAATTACACGCGAACTGGTTATATATAAAATATAATTAATTATTAGTACACAAAATACGTTAATGCGTAGCCCGTCCAAACTTCGTTCAATAAACTATTATCTATTTATATGTAGAATGATTAAGATCTAAATTAACACAAATTGAGATGCAATCGACGGATATCTCATGACTATATTTCAAATAGCTCCGATCGTCATCCGCATACACAAAAACACAAAAAAAATCGCACTCACTCCTTATAATATTAGCATAGACAGTTATGTCCAAAATACGGTGAGTGTATTGGGAGCTTTAAAATCGTCTCGAGCGCGCTAATGCGGATTACCGTAATTAAATTCACAAATTAAACTCCGCAGTCGCCGTGAATCCGCATTAGGTACGCGTAGCACTGCGCCAGCACTGTATCTTCTGGATTTAGCGCTAAATGTATCCAGCAAGTACAAAGAATAGCTGACATATGATAGTATCAGGCGTTACTTGCGGAAATTCATTATTATCAAATTAGTATTAATTTACTTTGCAACGATCCGCAAGCACGTTGTACGATGGTATATATTTCTATACATGCATGAAACCTCCATCCTTCCCACAAAGGAAAACATGCAATTATGATAAAAGTATATACCAACACACATACCGTCACCGGCACGTGTTCCACTCCGAAACAGAGCATCCTCAGGGTGGTAGACTCTACGAGTGTTAACCGCCAAGTATGAATAGCAGATACTGCTGATAGCATACCTTCTGATTCCTGTAACCAATTGGTTTCTTTGGTTTCTATAACCTATCAACCCGTTACTCGGTGACGGTTCGTTTCTATCTTGTGACCACCCACCGCCACTCTCCTTTAGGCTTAGCCCTCAGCTCGAACAAATCCATTTTCGAGGTAAAAATCACCCTATATAATAACCCATAAGTTTGTTTTTAATATAAATAAGTTAACGGTTAATGACAACCCCACCTGATGGTAAGTGGTGATGAAGTGTAAAACGTTGAACGAATTAACTTATAAATTGATTGGCATTCACTCTCCCCTTGACGACGCCCACGTCGTAAGTAGACGGAAAGTGCGTTGTTAGTAAATATTATTAGTGGAAAATATTTTTTATAGCGTTCATTGAATACCATATCGCACGTGAGCCCGATTCGGAGTTGACCTTTTAAAATTGTTGTTTCAAATCTTTTCTTAAAAATACCTATTATAATAATCTGTACAGATGATAAAATTCTAACCGATCGCTTTTTGTACATGAAGGATATATGATAAAAAACATCATTACAGGTCTTCATTAACGCAATAGAACACAAAATGATAGTTGTTACGGTTTTTGTCAGTTAGTTCGTAGTTCGTCTATACGTTTGTGTGCGCTGATCTCAGAAACGGCTTATCCGATTTCATTGCGGTTTTCACTTTATCTATTGCAGTGATCGTCACATAATATTTAAAGTTCGTTTCGTTTCAATCCGTCCATAAATAAAAAAGTTATGAATCAATATATGTATTTATAATTTACAGGACGAGAAAAATCCAATCGTAAAACAATGCAGATGCTATTTCTAAGCGTTCACACACTCACACCACCGCACGAGGATTCCCTGTGTTACTTAAGGCATGGACATACACAAATATGACGTCACAAATACCCACGACCCGAGAACAAATATTTATCTGTCACATAAACGCCTGCCCCGGTCGGTAATCGATCCAGGGACCCCTCGCTCAGCAGGCAGGGTCACTACCAACTGGGCTATGGGGTCGTCAATTACCGAAATAAATTTATTTTATCGTAAAGGTATTCTTTTATACTTAAAACAACGTGAAATAATTTATCTGAGCGCCATAACAGACCTTGAGAAGAAAAACTTATATTTATTGTTTTTAAAGAATTTATTTTATTATTGAAATCCATTATGTCTAGTGTCACAAATAATATTATTTTTATTTTGTGCCAGTCTAACAATAGTAACCGAAACTATCGGATATAATAAATAAAAACATATCCGAAATCGTAACCAAACACGATAGAAAAGTTTCGATAATATCGGATAGTGGCAGAGTCTAAATGGATCACGTTATGACAGGTTTCACCGTCGGAGCCGTTACACTGTTATTTTTTTTTTATTATTTTTTATATATTAATATATATTATATATATTACACGTTTTTGTTATTTGATTTTTAAGGTTTTTATTCCATGGTTATAATAAGAAATAATACCTAGAAAGAAAGACAAACTTTTACCTTGTAAACACATAATATTTTTTTACAAATCATAAATCATCTAATATCCGCAAATGAAATTATCCGAATCAATCGGATATTCCGAAATAATTTCATATTCGCAGCCCTCACGGAAACCGGTAAAATATTATTCATATATCCGTATCCGTATCCAGATCCGAAATTTCATATCCGTGACTCCCTAGTATGAGTCAAAAAAATGCTTAATTTATTTGTAACACACATATGGGAATGCGTGTCAATGAGGTTCAAATAGTAAATAGGACTCCTAATATGATTAAATTATTTAACAGCGATAATATACAAAGATAAAGGACAGTGTTATTATTTGTAAAATGCTATGGTAAGCAAAAATAGATTTGCTTATTTACATGAATTTTCACATGTAAGGTCGCTACACTTAAATGCATTTGTACATGAATACTGCCATCTATATGCAACTAAACGAAACTTTAAACGCAATAGGCGTTATTATAGGAGTAGTCTCCTGGAGTATTTAGTTATGTTATTAAATACTAGATGGCGTTAAAAGTATTGAAAAACGTAACTCGGGATACAAAATATTTTTTATAAGCGTTTTTGCCAAAAATTATGTAGCGGAGCCTAGTGTCCTGATATTAAATGGCCATTGCACCCAACTAGGTTCTGTACTTAGTAAATACTTTAAGACTTCCAACCCCGCGCTTGGATTTCCTGACTTGTTAATAAAGTTAACATTCCACCTATAAAAAGCGTAATACTAATCTATGTCTGTGCCTTAGTGCGCGCTTATCTTAGAAACGGCTTAACCGATTTCGTTGTGGTTTTCACTAATGTATTGCAGAAGGATCGCTTAACATTTAAAGTTCATTTCATTGCAATCCGTCTATAATGTAAAAAGTTATAAGGAGAAAGACCCAGTCGTAAAACAATGCATGTGCTTTTTCGAAGTGTAACGCGTAGTTTTTCTGAAGCGAAGCGTGCGCGGTTTGTTAGTAGTAAATAAAATGGCAGTAATGCTAAAATCATTTTCCTTAGATCACTGACTCCGTATATCCGATCCTTATTCTCTGCAGTTCATCACCAACTACATCTCAGTCTCCCCACAATTGGCAGCCTATAGAATATTCTTTGCAACACAGCAAACGTACAGTACAATGAAGAAAGTAATTGACAGACAGTATCTGGTATAGCATAAAGATATTTATCTAACGATAACATATGACAGTAACGTGCGCTCAGTAGCTTGCAGTAGTATTTTTATATTTAACTAAAATCTTCATCTATAACGTTTGTATGAGAGGCATTATCAACACTTTGGCGACTACAAAGTAAAGAGTTGGCCGAGTGCCGCGAGGGCTGGACAAGCTTTGGAGGTTGAGATTGGAAGCATTTTACTTCATATTAGTATAATAAAAATTATAAAAAATTAGTCGAATGTTTTTTAAATCGGTCATAGAGCAAGAATGGAGATTGCCGTTTAGGGGTAACGGGTAAGGTACGCTAGCATAATTCTAATGTAATACGTTGATTATACACCTGGTCATACGACAACCTTCAGGCCTGTGGTCCTCATAGGTCAATTACTATTTTTTTTTATCGTTAAACCTTGCACTAAGTTATCTGTGCAAGTGGCATAGACATTCTCAGTTCTCGAGATACCTACAACACGCTAACAACTGTCACAAATGTCTACCCCAGCCGAGGGTCGAACTTTGACCGCTCGGTAGGCAACCCACAAGCTATCGAGCTGTCTATAGTTAGTTTGTAGCTCCAGTTACAGCGGACTTGTCCAACCTCGTTCGTTCGTTAATTATGTACACGTGATTATTCATTTTATGTTTTTCAATTTATTAGACATCTTTAGGTTTATTGATATTTTATATAACCTGTCATCTGCGCAATCGCGTGTTCTTACTGCATACCAATTTTCATTCGGATCGGTCAAGCCGTTCTCGAGTTACAAAAGACATACAGAAATGACAGATGTCGAGAAATGACATACAGACAAATGTACGGGCGGTCAGACAACAATTTTCAAATGGTCAAATTGATGTCAATGAGTCATAAAACGAATATTTATCATGACTTTTGACAAAAAAATGGAATGTACAGATAGAGAGACATTACAGATTATATAGTACCATAGATAAAAACTTGATTCGACAACTTAAAGTATTCTATGAAGCATTAATTCGTTCAACAAATATTGCCAATATCCATCACCCGTCCTATCCAAATCAAGCATCCTGAGGTACTGCCGTTCATAAATTCTCCACTGTAATTTAGTTCAGTTACAGAAAATATAATTCTAAAATATAAAAAAAAACTCTAAAAACTCATATCACTGACGCAATGAAATAAAAAATCAAGCGCGGTCCAATCAGAGCAGTTTATGGTACAATACAGAACAGCGAACAGTGTCCGGAGATAACAAAAACGCGTATTTTTAAAATTTTAATCGAAAATGCTATATTGTTGATAGTTATTACTTTCCTGCACAAATTTCAACGAATTTTCTCGTAAAATGTTGCCCTATTTCGAATCTTCCGCAGCTGCATTTAAATTATGTTCACTTTTTTAAATTTAATCATTTCTCTTTTCACTCTTAAAGAACTACACTTCGTCCAGTTTCCTTATTATTTATGCCGCCATGCATAAATACAGATATTACATCGAATTTTGGTGTAACATATTTGATTTTAGAACAGTAAAAACCGCGCTAAATTCATAAACAAACTCCAACGAATCTAATTCAAGCATTTTTTTATTATCTGTTACACAAATTCGCTTTAGTTCTTAAAGACATTAAATATAACTTTAACGCCATCTATTAGTTTAGAAAGTTACATGGTAATTTTCAAATGCCATTTTAATTAATAGGTGCCATAGTTTCGGAAATTACACTCAGCGAACACAATATTCACCCTTTCTCTTTATAACACAGATTAAAATTATTTCGCAACTAAACAATGTAAATCAACACATATTTAAATATATTATGATAATTAAGATATACAAATAAGTGTTCGAAGTTTCAACGACTCTTCAAGACTACACCTGTACATCCTATTATTATACATACTCACTGAGAGGAGGATCAAGTCTCTTTCTAAAGTACTGCATCACGGTGTCCCGAAAACTTCTCTTCTCTTTCTTCTCTATCTTGGCTTCATTCTGAAACGATAAAAATTACAGTGTTAGTAATAACCAACGACCCGAGCCGGCATCACGCGCGTAAAACACGTTACGTATGAACAAAATGAGAATCGCAAATGGAAATATCATAATGCATTATTGAGGTTTTCATAAAAAAATACCATCCTAATTAACGATTTACTTAGATACACTAGTTTAACTAAATATATTAGGCAATTATTCCGGCAGCGTACCGATATTACGACAATAAAATTTTACAATGCGCGCGCAAAAAGTGCGTCGCGCGTTTTATAGTTACCGACATCCCACTGTTATTCTATAACTCTTCCATAGATGACGGTACGGTCTTGCATGTTTAGCCATCTTGCGATAAATGGCGCTGTTCTTCATTTATGTAAAGTTGTCAGCAATATATCTTCTAAAATGATTATTTCATTCATTTTTAATCCTCTCTAATTCTATGCCGCCCCAATACGGCCAAAATACTACTAAAATATACAATATACTTTTATCATAAATGCATGTTTTCCTTTGTGTAAGGGAGGGAGGTTCTGTGCATGTATTGAAATATATACCATCATACATTGTGCTTGCGGAATGTTGCAAAGTAAATTAATACTAATTTAATAACAATTAATTTTCGCAAAGTAACGCCTGATACCACCAACTATATTCTGTAAATACACTAATACGTGTCACTTTTTGCTTCTGCTACCGCTTCGAAAAACTGCTTTGACATCGAGGAGAAGAAACGGCGAATGAAACTCCGTAGGATATATTTTAAAACAACATATCGCAATTACAAAATAAGTTTAAACGGCACAAAACTGATTTTGGTACTGTTTAACTTGTTTTGTTAGTAACGTTTGGAACGTTACTTGATTTCAAGGCCTTAGGTCGTCTGAGAGTAACAAACACCTGGCCGCACTGATCACGTCCAGTAAGTTATTTATAAATATTAAGAACTCCAAGGGTCCCAGGTTTGATCCCTGGCTGAGCCGCGAGTCAGTAAAATAAGGCCTTGAGGTGTATCATATATAGATCATATTAACCTCGTGCGAAGGTTTGCAAATCTCATCCCTAAATCCTTTTTGTTGTAATAATAAATTCGGCATTCTCACAAGTGTGTCACATCACTAAAGATACGGCCAGCACTAAGCCTATATAGTCTGTAGTAATTTAAAATTTTGAATTTAGACACGTCATCATTTTTGAAGTGAAAATGGCGCGTGAAATTGGCGCGTTGGTAGGAAAAAATCTTATGGGTTCGCGTCAGCAACATGCTAATATTTAAGGGATATAAATGTGTGTACACTTTGCATTGTTCATTAAATTGTGTTATAATTTGATTATTATTTCAATTGTTTCATTATCAGATCATTGTGCTGTACAACAATGGGTATTGAATATGTTAATATTATCGTTTATAGTTCCTAAAAATGAATGATGAAAAATTAATTAAAACAATCGTTTTTTTTAAAAAAAAATTTCAATGTTCATATCAAGATTTGTTTTATGATTATTTAGTTTGATGATGAAAATCAGATGACTGTTAATAATTGTAATTCAATAATCGGGTAATCTTAATTTTTAATATTGGTAACATTCAGGGTGTAAATTCAAAATACAGTTTTAAGTTTTCACTTCTGTTAGCAGTTGTCATGACTGCCTTCGATATGTTTCCTACGCCGTCATTTATTTGTTTGTCGTTTGCCCTTTTCTGAAACTGTTGTCTGAATTTTATTACTGATTTCTCGTTTAAGAGTCCAGTGACAAAAATAAAACACCGTGTTACAATTTCGAAAACATCGTCTCTGCAAATCTCAACACATCTGTATTTTTAATACATTTAAAACAGCAAAGCGTTCTAACACTTAAAATTTCCATATTACATCCCCTCATTGTCTACGCGGAAGCAGTTTTAGCGGGCAACATTCCAAGCACACTGAAATATTACTGAAATAAAACCGTGGCGCACAACATAAATGCTCTTATCTACGTTTTAAATAACGGTACTGCTGTTGTGGGATTTAACACATTTTTTTAACGTTAATGTACGTATTTGTACCTACGAGTTATAGGTGCTGGCCGGTGAGAATAGTTTTAAAAAACATTGTTTATCTCTAGTTCTTTAATTAAAAAGAAATTGAAATTTGAATAAAATTTATTCGAAATTGGTTTCTACAAACACTTTTCGAACGTCAAACTACGCCGTCGCTTCAGCAAGTCCCTACCGTAAGCGGTCCCGGAAGAAGAAGCGGCCAGAACACCCTAGGAGTTGTTTGCCTATTCACAGTTACAGAACGTACTTATGGCTACATATTAAACTCATATTTAAGCAGTCTTGTCTTTAAAGTAATCATCGAGTTTGTAATAACTAGATGGCGCTACTAAATGTTAATCTGAATCACGCTGTGGAGACTTTTTGTGTGTACGTTAAAGGCCTGCACAACAGCGGTGGTACGTCATCAGGGATCTGGTGATCCCCTCGGGTAAAATGCTCGGGTAAGGAAGAATCTCAAGAGCCCAGAGCTTCACGCACATAGACCGCGCCTAAATGAAGGTCGCACGCTGCGAAAGATTTCTGGAATTATTAATATTATCAAAAATATATTGTGATACAACCAATAAGCGTCGCAGGTGGTGACGGAAGCCGGCTTGCTTTGTTGTTGGGCTTCGCGTGAGGATTATATTATCTGTATTATTATTAAGTTATTAATATTGTTACTGGTATCATTAACTTTCCGTGAAGCCTGCCTGGCTAGTTACCACCCTCCTGCTCGAGTCAGCCGCCAAACGACGCGTGATGTTCCGGCTGGGGGCTTGAGAAAGTACTTTCTTCTTTACCTTCTCATTTCCTGGCCAACAACGCATCAATGATACCTTTGGCCTCGCTGATGTCCATGGGGGACGGTGACCACTTACCATCAGGTGGCTCGTCTGCTCGTTTGTCGACTAATAACATTAAAAAGAAACAACAGTCAATATATAGATTACGATATTACATAACTTAATATATCCTCGCTGGTATGACATCCACACGATCCAGGAGGAATTCTAGCAGTGGAGGAGGCCACCTGCTCCAACAATTGGGACAAAGGCGCCAACGTGGTGCTTGCGCGAGGCGTCAGTATTCAAGGATGGCCGCAATGGTCTTCCTTGAAGCGGTATTGAGAAAAGCCGCGCATTTATCCTGTCTACTATGATATCATTAAGGATGTATTTGAAAGATTTGTATAATTCCTTTTTTTGTATAAGGTAAAAAACTCATTCTACGTTACGGAGAGGAGGCTTGGATGATAGTACTTCAGTAAGATGTTTAAAAGCCTATATTTTTTTCGGATCTGGATATATGAATAATATTTTACGGGTTTCAGTTACGTGTGAAATTATTTCGGATTATCCGATTGTTTCGGATAATTTCGGTTAAGAATATTACATTATTTTGGACTTATAAAAAAATTTATGTTTACAATGTAACATTTTGACTTTCTGTCTAAGTATTATTTGGTTCTAGAATCATGAAAAAGAAACTTAAAAATTAAAAAATAACAAGTATCTAAACATGAAAACGACGCGGCAAGTGTATCGGCGGAAACAGCGAAAATCTGTCATGACATGTTTCATTTGGACTCTTCCCCTATCCAAAATTATTCGAAACTTTTTTATTGGATTCGATTACGTTTTCGGATATATTTTTATTTCGATTATTCGATAGTTTCGCTTACGGTACCGTAACTCCATAACATCCCTGCTATAGATATCATTAGAATCTTCTGGATTGAAGTAAAGATGTGAATCGATGTCAGGAAGGTTAAGGGAAGTGGTCCCAGTTGGAAATTCAGAAGTCAGAGTCCCTAGCCCTTGATCTGGAAAGCTTTGCTTAACTTTACATTTAAATAAAAAAAAATACCTAACACTAAATAATAAATAATTTGTTTAACACGCTCGATCGCTAACGATCGACATTAACCGATGAACTATGAGCGCTTCGCTTCAGAACTCACTTGTGTGAGAAGCGTTTAATCATTCAGAACTTCTCAGTTTGCGATACGACTCTCTCGGGACCGTAAGTAATCCTGTTACTTTGGGTAATTTATCAACAATACTGGCAACACTCACTGCCAGTGTTGCCATGTCATAAAAGAATAATTAAAAATATTTTAATTAAGCAACAATGAAGGCAAGTTGAAGTTGAATACAAATTTGAACAATACAATACAATAATTAAAAGTTTGAAAATGTCTGTAGTTTAGTGTGCAAGAGTACTTAGGTATATATTAAACATTTTAATACGCAGGATCAGTCCCTCTTCTGGGATGAACAGTATTGCCGAGTTTTTACACATTATTGGACACACAAATGTGACATCACAAACACCCATGACCCGAGAACAAACATTTATCTGTCACATCGTCTGCCCGGCCGGGAATCCAATCCGGGACCTCTACGGGATCACTACCAACCTACCAATCTACCAACTGGGTTATGAGATCGTCAAATCACAATTAATTGTCGCAAAATTACTTAATTCTGACCATATTTCCTGCATCAAGAGTTGCTTAATGACTTGGGTAATGAGAAACGCAGGCTGCTGGTGAAGGCGAGCCATTTATCACGTAAATTGCTGCGGACCACGCCCCGGGGCGCTGCGACCACCGCCGGCGACGACACTGGCTTTTACAAATCAATACTACAATATTAATCTGTGGTGTCTGTCTGTCTGTACATTCCATTTTGTTTTGTTACTCTTCATGATTCACTCAATCACCCACTGACATCAATATAACCATTTTCAAAATTTTTGACTGTTTGTTTGTCTGTCTGTCTGTATGTCTCGTTATAACTGAAGAACTTGACCGTTCTAAATGAAAATTGTAATCCATTGAGAACACGTGTTTGCGCAGATGACAGGCTACATAAAGTGTCAGTAAACCTAATGATATCTAATCAAGGCAAGAAACATAAAATTTTTGATAATCATATATGTATAATTAATTGTTCAACCCAAACGAAGTCACAGGGGGGCACTAGTACATGTATATATAAAAAGAATAAACCAATGTGTTTCTCTGTAAACAAAAAATATATTTGATTTATAGCTTAATACTATCATATGTACATTTTATATTAAATACAAATAAAACAAATAAAATTGTAATATACAATAATTAAATTGTAAACTCACCTGTAAACAAGAAAACGACATTAAAAGTTTATTCTCTTCTAATTACTTATATTACAATAATACTAACTAAATAAAATCTTTTCTATTTCACGCCAATCATGTCATTGCTGTTTTTCTTCAGTGTTCCAATCGGAACGTCAAATAATTCAAAAAAATTAAAAAGAAAATACATTTTCCTTACATATATTTATTACGAAATCGCCATACCACTCGGAAACAATGTAGCTTTCTACTGGTGAAAGAAATCTCATAATAGATTCAGTACTTCCAGATATTAGCGCTAACAAACCTACAAACAAACTTTACCTCCTCATAATATTCTTAGTAGTGTAAACAACCTAAATTGTCTGTACTTGTACAGTACTCTTATCTCCCGGCCTCTGGTTGTACTTTAGATAAAAAATTACAACTCCCCGGGTAGTTATATGTTCGTGGCGACGCTCTCATTTCGGAAACTCAACTTCAATTCCCTCACGATCAGCTGCTGTTCCGTTGTTCCACCACCGTCGAGGTAAGAGCGAATGGAGAATAGCTTGAATATCCTTTAGTGGCCCATCGCAGATTGTGTGTCCCTTCTAAAAAGGGTTACTAGACAGTAAATTAATAATGAGTCACACAACATGACAATATGATGCAGTAAGGATAAATATGACGACGGTGACGGATAACAGTGCTTCCATGACAGCGCCATTTAAGAAGCAAATATGCAGACAAAAGAGATAGCAACAGGATTGACCCTCTTTCTTCGCCTAACGCTGGATGCATAAATGCAGGAGCACAGCTAAAGTACACACCCCCCGCTAAATAGCAGGGTTCGTTACCAGGGGCCTTCGTGCCGCTTGAGAAACCGCTCGGGCAAAGAGAAATCCGTAGAGTCCCGTAGACCCGACGCATGGGCCGCGCCTTTAACAACAACTAAGGTGATCCGGCCCTTCTTTTGCATGAACATTGCGTATACCGCTCGGCAACCGCATAGTCTCAATTAGTCGCGAACGATTCGGCAGATTGATTTAAAAAGCGTGTCATAATTGCCAACGAATGCTTGATAAAGCTACCCACACCTACCATGACTAGTACGGAGGGAACTAAATGCCAACATAAATGTACAAAAATATTTATTAATAATTTTGAAATGTATTTATGAGTTCTTGAACGAACACCATAGCTTATAGCGTCGTGGTGCTGGTAGGGGAAGTCCCGAGAAATATTTTAACTTTTAATGTAATTTCTCAGAAAGGTCACCGAGCTACAGCGCTCAGGTGAACGTGAGTAGCGTTAGTATGTTTTAATAAAATAATAAACAAAGATATCTTAAGTCAACAGCTGACGAATTACTTCTCTCTCTCTCTCTCTATCACTACTCTATCAGCCTTTGGGAATAGCCCTAGTTTCTTACTTTGGAGGTTCCTTGAAAAAGCTGTGGCAACACCAAGCTCGCAACTTTTTGAGTTTTCTGAGCAATAATACTCAAATTAAATGCATCGTTACTAGTGCATGCTGGTATTGCATGGTGTTGCAGTGAATTTATTGTCTTATATTGTATTGGAGTCTTAGTCGAGGGCTTGACGATCAAAAGTGCTCGAATGAATTAAGCTGTGGACGCCATCGGTAGATAGATTGGTAACTCTTACTCGCGAAATTTGTTAACAGCTTCCGCACTTTAAGGCATACTATGCCCTTAAGACCGAATGCTTCAATGAAACTCCTCAGCACATCTTTAAAATCAACATTACAAAGTAATAAACTGAACAGAGACCGGTGGACCATAACACCCTTTACCTATAAGCTGTGCTTTGACGTCTCTAAAAGTTCCAATAGGTAAATCACGTATCAACTTAGGAAGCTTATAGTGAAAACGAACACCGAGACCTTTATAGACCGCTAAACTTTTTGTTGGTGATGTTAAGACGTAACGAAATTATTGTTTCGCGTCGGAAACCCGCGGATGATATAAGATATTCAGTAACTATGTGAGCGACTTATCTGTCCATGAATCCGTACTGAATCCCTCCAGCAATCTATATATATAGAGCAACCTAATCGAATATACTCTTGTAATTCTTAATAAGGAGGAGAGACTTCTTCCGTTTTCCCAGCAGTAATGGATAGAGGCAATTATATTGTAATCTAAAGTACATACCTGTTCCCGTTGTGGACCAGCTCCTTGCTTGTCCTTGCTCTGCTTGTGACCAGCTACCACACCATACATTTTTACCGTCTTAACTTCTATTTCCCACAATTGTTATCTAAAGGTTGTTTGGAAGACCATTATCAGCAATAAGACGCATTTTGCTAGCTCTGATTTTATTAAATACTAGCAAACTGCCCTCGCTTCGCTTTAGATAAACTACGCCTTACGCTTAGAAATACCACCATACCAGATTTTTTTTTTTAAATTATGGACGGATTAAAATAAAACGAACTTTAAATATTAAGTGATGTTTACTGCAATACATTAGTGAAATTTATGATATGTATAGATTATTTTCTAATCATAATTTTTAAACGCTCATTTACTTTAAATCTCTAGAGGTTACTCTGTGTTACTGGTGATGTTGCCAGTGTCATTAGTGTGTCGAATTTCGAGACAGAAGTTTAGAAAATCGGGAATTTAAATTTGAAGTCGGTACAGCTATAGATTAAGCCGGGAAAAATTATTATTCGTCGAAAACATATGACATCATTTGAAATATGGCAATATTTTGTTCTACGATTATTGATTGCCTATTGTGTTCGAAATTCGACTATATATGTACAATAAATAAGCATGAACTATACTAGCGCAATAGATGAACACAGTGTGCGAGTGAGATTTGAAGCTTTACGGAAAAACCTACGTGAGAGAAAGAGACAGAAGATAATTGGTAGTACGAATGATTTGAAACAATTTACTCTCCATTAGTCTCCTGTCAAAAAATACCTTTGTATTTTTTAATTAATTTCTTTTTAATCTTTCAATATTTTAACAAACTAAATATAGTAAACATAATGGTGTCGTGTTCAGTGTTAGACTGCACAGTTACCTACAGCAATAACCCAAACAAAGAGACATTCCACAGGTAAATACCGATAGTTCAGTACTACTTTCATGATGCTTATTTTCGTAGAAGTTGATCTTAAAATTACATAAATTAAGATTAATAACTTCAGTAAATACTCCATTTTATGAATATTAAGTTATTTTTCATAATAATGTGTAAAATCAGAAGATATTGTGTACGTAAATACAACCATTTCGGATAGGACTTGCGCAAAACCATCGATAAAGCGATCATTTTTGAATAGGTAATAATAAATATTTTTTGTTTTACCTAGATTCATTCATAAATATGAACTTTTCTATAATCAACGTTATAATATCCTTAATAAACATGAGTGAGTTTCCTTGACTTGAAGAGCATCTTTTGCTCTTGAACAGTACTAACTCCGCAGACTGACAGACTTGCGAATTTTATATCTGTTCACACAATAAAATATAACACATAGTGCTTCATCATATGAGAATATATGGGGAATGTAATGTCTTATTTAGACTAATTTTATTATATCTAGGTTTCCTATAAACGCAGTGCTTAAAGAAACATGGAGTAGAATCTTGAAACTGGTTCCTCATAAGAATTCTATGGTTTGCAGCAGACATTTTAAGAACAACTGTTTCGTTCAACGAAAACATAGACGTCTCCTTAAGAAAGAATCTATACCTACTGAATATGTCCCGGTAAGTCTTTGTTTATCACCTAATGTTATTATTCTATAATATTTCTGTTAATGGTAAAAAGGTTATTACAAATAAAAAATTGATTGATTTTTTAATTTATTGCCAACTTCCGAGCACAATTTTGAATATGTTTTTAACAAGAAAACGAAATTTTAGTACTTAGTGATTAAAAATATTATTAGTTAACATTTCACAGATTTTTGATTACTTTAGTATTTTTTAATATTTAAGTTGGGAAATATTTATTAAAGTTGACTTAATTTTATACAGGTCAATCTGAAGCCCAAGCGACCAGTTTCAACATATATTTATAGAGACATATGGCCAGAACCTTCAACGTCACAGTCGAAACTTCTGACACCTACAGAAAAGCAATTGATTAATAAATGTTCACAGCTTAAGCAAAAAATTAAAAGGAAACAACAAATTATAATAAATCTAAAGGCTAAAGCTAAGAGATTACACAAAAAAATTATACATGCTGAGGAAGTAATCGAGGAGTTGCAAAAACGTCCTTCACTACAAGATAATTGAAATTAAATTATTGCAGCATGTAACAATAACATTTAGGCACATTAATTAATAAAAAAAAAATTGGGAAATTGGCGGCTCAGTTACATTCTAAATTGGATGCTACTGGCATCGAATTCTGCCATAGATCTCTAAATTTAGCACAATTTGATAATTCAGAAGCCTCTAAATTATTTCTTTTGCATGTTAATGATATTTCAATATATTTAATTCTAGAAATTTCCTTTCATTTGCATTTAAAAAACCATTGTATGTCTATATTTATACTAATAAATAAAATTGGAGTGGCTGTTTGTAATATTAAAATAACCGCTTTTTACTACATGTATATGGATGTATATACGGTACATATACCAAAATAAATTTTTTTACAATTTTTGTCTGTCTGTTTCTTTGTTGCGGCTAGTCTCTGAAACGGCTGGGCCTATTTTAACGGGACTTTCACTGGCAAGCAGCTGATGTAATAAAGAGTAACTTAGGCTACTTTTATTTCTACTAAATAACTTTTTGCTAATTCCACGCGGATGAAGTCGCGGGCACAGCCAGCTAGTTACAAATAAAGTTGAAATATTCAGTAAAATTGATCGAATCTATAACTATTTTTTAAATCTTAAATTTCAAAATGGAACTTTGATTGTTGACTCATCTAGTTGCGTAGGTTTTGCCGGATTTTTGATTTGTAACGAGCTTAGAACGGCTGCACGGTCATCATGAAGTGGAGCGTTTGAGATTTTACCTTTATACAAGTTATCACAGGACCATCTAAAAAACATTTTTTAGTGCCATAAGATCTAGAAGTGGTTAATAGTTACCCAACGGTGCGAAACTTCATGTTGGCATATAAAGTTTATTATGTCATACGGAGCTCAGGATAGGTGAAAATAGCAACTGTTGAATAGAATTTGAACTTGAAACTGAGAACAATAGAATTTGAATTGAGTTATATGAAACCTTTACTGCAGGAAACGAAAATTTCTCTAGATTACCGGATAGTTCTAATTATTTGACACAATTTGTCGAATCCATTGTAGAATATTGCAAAGATTGTGTTCCAGCACAAATTCCTGTTACGAAATTATTGTCCGTTAGATTTATGGTTTACCTTTCAACAGAAGTAATTAACAGTCAAAATGTGAAAGTTATATGAGACAACGAATTAAATCTGTTACGAATTTTGATAAAAATACTTTTAATCGAACTGTTTTACATATTATAAGAAATATTGTGAATGGTGATGTATTTCCCAACTTAATAAAACATTCATATGATCAGGATTCTTTGAATAATCACAGATACTTAATGATTAAATATATTATTGAAGTATATTTGTGAACATGGCTCAAATATGAAATCACATTTAAAAAAATTGTCAAAAGAAACATTAAGGAGTTGTTTAAATAAAATGGTTCATTTCCGAGGGCAATACGATTTATATAAAGGAATTAATTAAAACCAATAAGCATTATTATTGTTTCCTTTTTAGTACCTTTTCATCATGTCTTGCTTTATTTCAATCGGTTGTTTACAAATAAATCGGTTTACAAAGCGAAGCAAGGCCGGGTTACTAGTAACAGCATACTACTATTAAATTAAACCTTTAATCATTAAACAGAGAAAAAATTTAATATAGCAAAAAGCCTGTGATCGAATAGTCGACGATCATGTCGACAATGTATGGACGTGAATTTGACGAGATGAGTGTTCGTCTATATTCTATTACGCTAGTAAGAGTATAATAGCAAGTTTATGTAAATAACGTCATTTTCAAATTTTTTTTACTAATAACATAAAGATCAATGTGATCAAAGCCAATAAAAAATCTGTGCCACAGAAGAAAAACGCACTGAAATGTTGTCTATGCCAATTTTATATAAAGAGAATTAAGTTTTTTTTTAGTTATTCAAACGCTTTTTTTTCAGCCCGTCCTAACTTCGTTCGTGATTCAATTATGAATTATGTAAATGATGGCCATCCGGAATGTTGTACTTTTAAAATCGTAAGAAAATTTAAAATTTTACTATTAAAAAAATTTACTGCGGTTCCAGAGAATACTTTACGCATACAAACAAACTCAAAATTCACACCCTCCCTTTATCATATTAGCACAGATAACTTGTTAAAAATATGAAGTTGCCGCAAGCTCATTTGCGCATACCGTGAGAGTGCCCCAGAGGGGGTATTTAATTTACAATACAACGAAAAGTTCCACACAAGACTTTTTTATCGCATCATTAAAAAAGAAAAATGGTGAAACTTTAAAGTTAATAGGACCACAATTTTAGTACTTAGCCGAGACTTCATAGGTATTTCTAGACGAATATCATCATTGACCCTGCCTTTCATGCAATAGGTAGCACGTTCGATCCCGGCTGAGGCAGACATTAATGTGCTCAATAAAGGTTGGTGCTTGCTTTGTTTTATTTGTGTGTCTATGACACGCGCAACTCTATTCTTATCTCCTTGTAAATAAATAAATAAACGTTAACACACTCACCCCCGCACTAGGAATCCCTGTGTCGCGGGCGGCGTGGACATACACAAAACTAACATCACAAACACCCATGACCCGAGAACAAATGTTTATCCATCACAATGTCTGCCCCGGCCGAGAATCGAACCCGGGACCTCACGCGCGGCAATCAGTATCACTATCAACTGGGCTATGGGGTCGTCATGTTTGTGTGTGAGCGTTTATTCATTAAATTCGTCCTAGTAACCCCTCCAACGAATACACACGCATACAACCATTGTTATACTTCTAACAGCGTTTTCAAAGCTTGCACTGTCGTAATTTCGTGTGTATTAGTAATATACTCTAAACTTACTTTAAGTAATAAAGTACTATCTAACATATATATATATATGTATAGAGGACATATATTTATTGGATTTTTGTCCACATATCTCACTAAAACTATCGAATATATTTGGATGATATTAAGCAATTTAGAACTCTATATTGTGCGCCATAATCTAGGATACTTTTTCAACCCGGAAAATGAATCTGTTCCCGCGGAATAAGAAGTAAAAGTATACGCATTGTATAAAAAATGTTTTTAAGTCATAGAATATAAAAATTTAAAACACTTTCATACAGGTGCTTAAAAGTAAGGCGTAGGTTTTCTGAAATTAATTAATTGAAATATAAGCACTGTACCATTACCACAATATATAATGTATTAATATTGTTTAATTTACAAACCTATTCAGTATTATTACGCAGTAACTTTTAATGGCCAGTACAAAGTTTTAATCTTTATGAAACAAAAGACCGCTTTAAAACACTTAAAGTACGCGATGCGTGGTCTGAAAAGTACCGAGTTACACGACTACTTTTTTTGTTGAGCGAAGTTTTTTAAGTTAAGCATAGATAAATAAAAGTGTACTATTACCTAATAAGTTATTTAAGGTTATAATTTTTTATTAGTAACAATCGGTTAAGATTAATTTTATGTTACTTTAATTATCTATTTTTAATATATTTCCGGCTTACTTTTTATTTTATTTTTTTGTTTAAAGAATTCATTTATTATTATGTATGATTTTTTTTAATTTTTATTACATTTATTTAAAATAGTATTTTATATCAATAATCATTTATATCTATCAATAATATTCCCGCGTAGTTTCATTAAAAATTTTGAATCTGTGAACAAACTTTATATTTGTAACATCGACAACACGTTCCCGCGTAATGTCTGTAGCCCGAGCGGACACAAAGGCCAGCGTATTCATACTGCCACCAAATGCGTACATAGAGTAGAGATTGCAAGCTGTACCACACAGTTATTAAATCAACACAAAATATATTGTAGACCTTAACAGAACGGCACAGAGTTTAAATTAAATGTAACGAATGCATACATTGTCTGTTTCATATAAACGTTGTTTTCGTGTAGGCTTTATAATTCAGGCACAAGCAAGGAGTACATTTTTCGACTTTATTACAAGGTGTTAAGGTTTATTGTTTATTATATATAATGCATATGAATTTTGCTATATGTTGATTATTTCAATACATTCTGAACCTTATGCAAAGAATAATGTTTTTTGCAGTAAAATGTGAAGTTTTGCAGAATATTTAATAGGTACTTACAAATCTAAGACTCCGTTACCATATATAGCATTGTATACACAAAATTTTTTAACTTAGCATTATATTCAAAAAGACAACACGAGGAAGGATTAAAATATTGGAATACTATGAAAAAATACAAAACGCCTGGTAAAAAAGAGGAACAACCGTTTGGGAACAATTAGTATTTGTTAACATAACATAAGAACAACCACAATCACGATCGACAAACAAAAATTATAAAAAAAGGACACACCCGGGAATCAAACTACACTACTAACAGGACAACATTATCGTCAGTCATAAATTTTGCACATAATACCAGTAATTTTTTAACCAAACGAAAATGTTTATACCGCCGCAGCAAGGATTTAAACGATTTATGTACGTGGACTTAGGGAAAATATTACTGCAGTGGCTTTTCACTGTTTAAATGATGACTACAGAATCATAAATACACCTTTTTCAACAAGGAACGCTGCCCAACTTCACGTACCAATAATATGTCCCACTGCTCGCGTCGGATCTCTAATTTATTAATTTATCATTAGAACATCAAAATAATAAACATTATTTACTGTACATGTAATCTGTAACATTATTATATTATTAATTTTCTCTAGAAATTTGTGCACGCCTGCATACGTGTGTGTGATTATATGCATGCATGCAAATGGGCATCTGCTTACAATAAATTATTATTTATCCAATTAAGTACTTAATAAATGCAATCTACTCCATCCTATTTACTAAATACAATCACAATATGAATAATATTTTACTATAATAAAGAGTACTTAATCACAAACCAACTTCATTTCATTAAAAGTAATAAAAACAAGTTTTTTTTATTTTATTTGTCCATTGTCACTTAAAGTTTGAATATAAACATTGTATACAATTAAAAAATAATAATATATGGTCATAATAATGTTACATACAATATTATACCATTATATCTCATTATCATGAAAAATGTAAATATAATTTCATTTGAAGGTCTGAATGAAGAAATCTAATTCATACTAAAAACTAGCTGTACACGCGTATTCGTCCGCGTGGAATTTAACAAAAAAGTTATTTAGTAGAAATAAAAGTAGCCTAAGTTACTCCTTGTTACATCAGCTACCCGCCAGTGAAAGTCCCGTCAAAATCGGTCCAGCCATTTCAGAGATTAGCCGGAACAAATAGACAGACAGACAGACAAAAAATGTAAAAAGTATTATTTTGGTATATTTACCGTATATACATTGGTATGCATGTAGTAAAAAGCGGTTATTTTTATATTACAAACAGACACTAATTTTATTTATTAGTAAAGATAAAATTATAAACGGCGAAATCTGTACTGGGAATATTTTTTGAACGATTAAATATAGGTACTGTCAATCTAGAGGCATGAACACATATTTTTTTCTGTCTACCTGTGTCAGGATACTCGGAAGCGTAAGCTTTCGCCACTACCGGTCATGTACAACAGCCTATGTCCTCAGTTACTAATTCGATCACTTATCACAAGCCGTCAGGTTGAACGCTTACTCTGTATAAGTTCCCAAAAAAAAAACAACTCCACGTAAATGAGAAATGATTTCTAAGTATTTTTACTGTCTTTTGACATTTGAAAGCACATTAACTCAACCATTAGGAACGTAATAGCAGTCACTGTCTGCTTAAACGCGATTTACTTGAAAACCACTACATGCATTGTCATGCGGCCTATAACCAATAGATAAAAGATTTCTGGACTCACTTGACTTGGTCTTCAAATAATACTACTAGGTTATATAATAATACTACTGAATTGTATATTTATCATATTAAATAATTATCAATTATTATAGTTTTGTAAATTAAAACTGATGAAAATATGTTTTTAAAATATTCATTTCTTTAAATACCAATAAAACAATTATTTACAAATAATGATAAATGACTAAATTATTTTAAATTTTTGTTCCTCAAAATAATTTTTACAATATTTATTTACATTACTTAAGAACTTTTTGATTAAATTTCAATCGCCACTTTACGATTAACTGTTTAGGTGTATGGGATAAAAATTAGAAATTTATAAAACGCCTGATGAAAATAAGTATCCGTAATTTCGTGAGCTATTTATCAAACGTAACGTAAATTGTATCGAAACAAAACGGAAAGGGACTACGACGTCAAGATGTACATAATACAAAAATTAATGGAAAAAAATATTCAAACAAAGTTCGCGGTAGATCTGGCAGTTTTAATTGGGAGCTTCTCAATGCCAATTAAAACCCTATTTTGACGTAAAAACTCACCAATTATACCCAAATCTTTACTACTTTATAAATCTGTTGAGCTTTTCTGTCTCTACCACTTTTTTCTAAAATTTCATGATAAATATTAATTTTATGACTCACATCAAATTGATGATTTTGAATTTTTTTTCTGTCCGTCTGTTTGTCTGTATATCCCGTTATAACTCAGGAACGGTTTCACCGATGTTAATGAAAAGTGGAACACGAGAACATAGGAGAACACGTGATTGCGCATTTGCGCAAACCTAGCATCTGATAGGTTATATAAAATGTCAGTTAAACCTAATTATGTCTTATCAAGGCAAACCATTTTTTTGTAATAATCATGTATTTATAGTTAACTGTCCAACCCAAACACAGTCGGACGGGGTCTCTAGTTTTTATTCATGATATATATATCGGCAATGCCAGCAGTTTTAGCAGCATTGTCGAACATAGCATGAGCGTATTATCGTTTCACACTTTTAATTAACTGTTAACAAACACTTCACACAGGGCAAACGAAACAACAGTTCCCAGTGCAGAGGAACCGATCTCATCGACTGCAGAATGTTAACCGTGGCTCCATCGGACCTCACTCCACTAGCTAGGCTCTGTTGCAGCACGATGTTAGGCGAGTATCGACGTCGTCGCGGCGGCGCTGCCATCACTCGGATATCATACTATGTTTCGTTTCACGTCTATACTAATGACCATCTCCGTCACGGCCATCCTGTGCTACACACGTCCTCGTGTGTTTATTCTGTAACAAAGATACACAAATCAAGTACACCGTTTGGCCAATCCTGATTATCGTTTAGTTAAATAATCGGGTTTGTTATGTAATAAACCACACACTAACGGTTAACATCAAGTTTGTTTCAATTACATCATACTATCACATCACAAAAATCATGAAAGCATCTCGCTCATTAGTCAACAGTATCATAGGTAGTAAAAAGTATGGTAAGCGCAGGGAATAATATCTCGAAATCAGCGAAAAATGTGTCGTTGCTATCACCTATATCGAGATTTGGCAACTCATACCACCTCCATCGAGTGACGATAACCTTGTCACCTCCATCGAGCGACGATAAGCATGTCACCTCCCTCGAGTGACTCTTAGATTACTTATTGCCTCCAACGAGCAATAAAACGAACACATCACCTAAATCGAGCAACATGTTCCATTACCGGCTAAGTAATAATAACAATTACTGTTCACTAATCAGAAAGAAGGCACCACTAATTTTAACTCATCATTCAGTTAAGCTAAGGTCATTGGACTCCACATCTTCTACATCAATAGAATCAGAAATATTATAATTGGTAGGCATTTTTCTTAAGCGATCATGGGCGTACTTTTACGGGCGTACCCTTTGAATCTATGGCTTTTAAAATGTACCTGTCGTTTAAATTTCGGTCCCTTAAATTTAGGATCTAGCTTCGTTTGATTTCGCTCCTCGTTCTTTAGTAGGACATAATCACCCAAAGAAAAAGGAACAATTTTAGCCTTCGTCCTGTCGAATCGAGTCTTGTCATAGTCAGAATTCCTGTCAATGTTGGTCACCGCGTTCGAACTAAATTGCAAAACACCTCGGAACAACTGTACACAGGGTTCACAAAACTCAGACTAAAAACTCCCGAGTAAGACATCTAGCGCCCCAGCTGTCCAGCCGACCAGCAATCGCATTGCTCACATCCAGCGCATGGATCAGATCCCTTGGATCGCCCGTGTGTCTCCCCCTGGTGACCACACGTATGGTCTCTACAGACCCCGACCTCCGCCAGAGCTAAACGCGCATCGCGCACCCACGTACTACTTAAGTTGCCTTAAGAGATACCGATTTCTACCAAGCTACGACTACGTAATAGCTACTGGTACGGTCGAACACAACTCAACTCACTATGGCACCTAGAGTCTCCTTACTCAAGTTTCCACTATAATTTAAATTTTAACTTTATCATTAACATCCACGTCAATCTCGACTGATACCCGACCTGCTGGCATTTTTCTTAATGCGCGTATTTGTAAGTACGATTTGAATTTAATGCTCTCAATGTTTTTACCGTCATAAAATTCCCTAAACTCGTTACTAGCATGGCAACGATGGTGATCAGCGATGATACGTATCGGGGCTCCAAACAATGACACGCTCTTTATCAAAGCTGGTATACTAACTACATTGTTAAAACGCCTGCCACAGAATTTCTTAGCAATACTCTAACTAATGAGCACTCGGCTCCGGAATCAAAATTAAATGTTATCGACTGACCGTTACGTCTGAATGGTCCTGAAGGTGGCTCGACCATGCACAAGTCGACTCGACGTTCAGCTCAAGATTCGTGTCCCGCGATGTGCGAAATCCACTCCGTAGCCAGGCAGCTCCACCATTTTTCGTCGCTGACATAACTCGCTCGTCGTTGGATTGTTTTCGTTCTTCACAGCTCGCCACGTGGGGGACGTTGAGGTTAGATCTCACCGTCATGTTAATTGACCGAATAGCCTCGATTATGTCATCGGCGGGGCCAGCGTGCACTCACTCTGCCTTCCCAAGTATCACTGTCCATTACGTCCTACGCGCCCGCCTATTACGTCCGAACGTACACAAATCTACAGACTACCCAACAGTTCTTCGTCCTCGGATGACATTTCGGAAACAAAAAAAAACAAAAGTAAGCTATCCACTCGGCCTTCCTAGCTCACATGTGACGAACTTGTGTAATGGAATAAAAGGTTAAAACAACCGTTCATTAACAAAAAAGTCAAAACACTACTTCAACACAATGTTATTAAAAATTAAACAAAGTTTAATCATCTTAACGCATTCAGATGTAATTACAAAATAACTTGCTATCCAGCTTCTTACGCAGTTACTTAACTAGTAATATCCAGTAAACATCATTTAAGTATCACCATACGCCCTTTCTTAACCAGAAACAGCCGTCAAAGGAAGATACAAATCAGTTTCGTGATTATTATTGTTCTACACTTTCACCAATGTATAAAAGTAATAGGAAGTACTTTGTAAGAAATAAGAGAAAAATTGCCAATTAACTTGAGGGTAGGCAAAAATATCGAGTATACTACAAAGTTACGTTAACAATGAATTTGAAAACACGCTATAGTCTTCTACAGTAATCAAATTGGAACGTACTCACCAGATTTTATTACCTTACGACATAAAATTACCCCTTATACACTCTCAAAAAATTAAAAATCAGATTTTAAAAATTGAATGGCTAATCTGCTTTGGAACGGGTCAGGGCACGTGAGAACCGTATCTCAGTTCTGATGTCGACGAACGCCAGTAATTTTAGCAGCATTATCGAACATAGCGTGGGCGTATTATCGTTTCACACTTTTAATTAATTGTTAACAAACACTTCACACCGGGCAAACGAAACGAGTAACAGTTCCCAGTGCGGAGGAACCGATCTCATCGACCGCAGAATGTTAACTGTGGCTCCATCGGGCCTCACTCCACTAGCTAGGCTCTGTTGTAGCACGATGTTAGCCGAGTATCGACGTCATCGCGGCGGTGCTGCCATCACTCGGATATCGTACTGTGTTTCGTTTTACGTCTATACTAATGACCATCTCCGAAATATATAATGACATTTTAGCAATATTTAATATATTTTATAATTTTAAGTATGTAGACTAATAACACTTTTACATAGACTATTGTGAGTAGATTTTTTAAACAATGCAAGTATACTCGTCGACTTTCTGTTTACCTGCATCCTTTGAAATACTTTAAATGTACAATTTATCAAGCACAATGCCACACACACACACAACATGCAAAATTGTATTAAAAAGTGAGGTGAAATGGTTCCCCACATTACTTACGTTACTTATTGAATTAAATTGATGATGTTCTCCTTAACGTATCCTTCAGTAGCGAACTTGGCTTGTTGGCGCCGGCGACTGGAAAACCCAAAGGTTTTGAAAGTCCTATTACACTGGCGACAGTCCAACTGGCCTGACCTAATGTAAGTGGAACAATAGATAGGTTTGGGGCAGGTCTTAATAAGGTGATGTTATAATAAAAGAAAGAACCAATGGAATATTGTTTTTATTCAACTTATTGTAGAGCAAATGACAAATAAAATAATGACATTATAAAACATATTCTTTTTTAAATAAGCAGTTGGATATAAAAGGTCTAATAAAAAGAGGTAAATATAGTTTTTTTTTTAATGTTAATAGCCGACAAACGAGCAGACGAGCCACCTGATGGTAAGTGATCACCGTTGTCCATGGACATCAGTAAAACCAAACTGATGCGTTGTCGGTCAACACATGAGAACAAAATAATAAAGATAGAACTGGCTCTCAAGCCCTCAGCTAGAACACGATGAGTCGTAGCTAGCCAGGCAGGCTTCATGGAAAAATAATAATCCCAGTAATAATATTAATGACTTAATAATAATACTGATAATATAATCTTTACGCGAAGCCCCACCACCAAGCAGGTTAGCTTCTGTCTCCTCTTACGACACCCTGTTTTGCCAGCATGGGATTGGGGAGAGTATTCTAGGCCGCCCCAATACAGCTTAAAGCTGATTAGCGTCAAGGATATCCAAATGGTTTCGCTCGAAGGTGGTAGACAGCTTATTAACACTAGCACGCCACTCGGGCCTCTATTTGCCGGGTATTTCCTAAGATTTCAAGGGAATATTGCTGGCAGCCACATGTCGTTTTAAAACATTCTTGTATCTAAGGCATTAGCCTTCAGGTCTACACTTTCCTTCTTAAAAGACAGATTTAGATGTGATATTAAGTAATCTGTGACCGTTGACAGCGAAAACAAATATTAAATGTGTCAAAGTAGAAACTGACAAAGTCCAAACTATCAAAACGTCATACTTAAGAAACTAAGTAAAACCATAGATTTGCTTCAAATAACTTTGAAAAAATGCGATAGTTTCTTAACTTTATAGCTTTGTATTCATCAGTATGTCGTTTCCTCGAATCGAAGGATACGTTGTGACTGAGAAACTTGGATCTGGGAGCTATTCTACTGTGTATAAGGCGTATACTAAGGTCAGTATTGATAAGTAAACAAAGATAACTTCTCTTGATACTAAATGATATATTTACAAAATTATGGGAAACCTGGTTAACACTAGTTACTCATAAATATACGCCTTAGACGTATCGATCTAACTAACTGCATTAAGGACCAAATTTCATAATTTTAGAACGACATTAGTTTAATTGAATTACGACTTGTCCGGGTTGTATTTTAACTTTTTGGTATCACCAGCCCCTTTTAAAAGCTGATGTAAAGAATAAATAGCTTACACACACCCGCAGTACGACCTGTATGTTGTTGGTACCATCACCATAGACACAGTTCACCATAATGCACAAGAATCAATTATTCCCTTAATTTTTTTTTATTACAATCATGAAAATCGCTAACACTGCCAGTATCTACCAATCAGTTTAAAGTGTAACTACAGTTTTAAACAGTTACAGTAGATAAAGTTTTAGACAAACAAGCAAAATCTGTTTTAAATATATATATTTATGTATAAGTAAATATAATAATGCTAGTTGATGTTTTATATAATGTATGTTAGCCAGAAATCATGGCTTACTTACATTATGTAAGCAAATAACCAATTTTTTTATATATTTTCCTGACTACATATGTTTTGGGAATCTTCAAGATGAATAGGCTAAATGAGAGTGAATAGGCTTTTATAAGTTATTGCACTCAACATCTTAGACTTCATCACCACCTACCATCGGGTGGGATTGTTGTCGAGTATAAACTTATTTTATGTAAAAAAAACTGAGGAAAATTTTACATACTTTTAGATATTGATAAAAGGTTGTTTTATCTTCCAGGTTGGTGCTCGATCAACGGTAGCAGTAAAATGCATAGACAAGTCTCGGATAAAACACTCAGGGGCCGCTGTAGACAACTTGGTGACAGAGATCAGACTGCTGAAGACCCTCACACACCCTCACATTGTGCATATGAAGGAGTTCACTTGGGATGACAGGTGTGTTGGTGTATTGCTGCAGCTGCAACTTTATGATAACTGGAACATTGTCATTTGAACTTAGATGAAAGCAGAAAGTGACAGTAAAAAGAAAAAATACACCAATAGGATTAAGCCTGTAAGAGAATGAGGTAGAATACATTGTACAATGTTTAAAATAATCACTGTCTCTGTGTGACACTTTATAGCCTCGCCACAATTGTCCATTAAAGGGTGTCTGTATGTGTGCATGTATGCGCCTGTACATTGTCGAGTCCGACTGATAGAAAAGGCGTCGTAAAGTGAGTATAGTATCTATACTGGACTGTTAAATACTTCCTCTTGACCATGCGTTCTATGCATGTATGTTTGTAAGTGTGCGTCTTATAATACATTGACCTAAGGAGTCACAGCCAGCATGATTTACTATCGACGTGTATTATTAATGTGAATATTTTTATTATTTTTATTAAAAAAATATTTAGACATGTCAATAACTAAGTCTGAATACCATTGTGAATATCAGCACTTAAAAATAATACATAAACTCAGATTATCCCACTACTGGTACTCTGTATTCATCTCATTCTTTCGAAATATAGTTTACTGGATGTATCACTCTCAAAGGAGTGTGAACTGACAACTTAATATTAATAGCTCTGTCAATGTCTTAAGCTATAAAGCTGTAATCCAGCTTCTGATATTTTAGATTTTTGTCCTCTTCACATTTAGTTTAAAAAAAATTTAATACTTTTGACAAAGCCCAATTTTAATCTTGTATTACAAACAATGAAAGAAATAAGTGAGTAATTCAGAAATACGTAAAATTCGTGGATATTATTTGGATGGGTGACTAGTGGAAAAATTCTTGAGATCTTTCTTGCATCAGAGGACTTAACTAAGAACTTGTTACATTAAATATTATTAATATCAGAAACTCACCCCCTTGCATTAAAATCCCCCGTGTTGTGTGTGACATGAAAATACAAATAACATAAATATAACATCACAGACACCCATGGCCTGAGAACAAACATTGTCCCGAATTCCATAGGAATTCGAATGTAATGAACGAAGTTGAGAGCACCCGTCTTCTTCGGGCAATCCCGTCCGTCTTCTCATTGTTCCGGGTACCTGAATTTGGGTACCCGAGGTCAGTATATAGCACAAAATGGCGGATGACATGACGTTTTGTGATTACCCACCCGCCCGAACGCACGCACTGGTACTAGATTCGCAGCTAAAAGCTAAAATGGAATACGGGCTCCAAGTCAGTCCGTATTTCAATGCGATGTCCAGTGTAATGAATTTATTGGGACTCCTAATACGGGCTACCAACCAAGTGTAATAGCATAAATGTCTGCCCCGGCCGGGATTGAAGCAGGGGCCCCTCGTCCTGCTGGCACCATCACTACTAACTGAGAAACATGATGTTAAAAATTTAATATTAATTACAGAAACATCTACATTATCATGGAATACTGCTGTGGTGGGGATCTTTCGAGGTACATACAAAGATATGGGAGAGTGCCAGAGAAGCAGGTAATTAAATCTTCGGTGTGATAACGAGGGGTTGAGTGATAGCAATGATAGATAGTATAGTATGGTTGCATATATAGTATGAGGAGCACATAGCCCAGATGGTAGTGACACTGACTGTAGAGCGGCAGTCCCGGGTTCGATTCTCGGCCGAGGCAGGCGTATATGTGACAGATGAATGTTTGTTCTCGGGTCGTGGGTGTTTGTGATGTCATATGTGTGTGTGTGACCACGCCACCCGCAACACAGGGGATCCTAGTGCGGAGGTGTGAGTGTGTGAACGTTTAGTTATTATTTATTTATTTGGTCAGAGAATGACATAAGAGTGAAGTATAGACCAGGGATGTTGTGGATACAAATTTCAGAGCTGGATATGGATACGGATATATGGATAATGTTTTACTGGTTGCGGTCGCGGAATGTTGAAGATAACTTTAATGTTGATTCGTAAACACTAAACATTGCCGTTAACATACTGTAGGAGCTATACGCGCCACCTGCCGTAATTTTTTGTTGGTATTAGAATTCACTCGCGATCAGACAGCGGTGAAATAAATATTAGGTATGTTTGATAATAGTTAAAAGACTCGAGAACTTTATACTTGCACATTTTAGTGCAGACACCATGTTCCGTTAAACCCTAGTCTGGATGTCCGTATACGGATATTAGATGATTTTGAACTTGTAAACATAATATACATATAATGTATTCACAAGGTAACATTTTGACTGACTGTCCAGTTGTTATTTGGTGTTATAATAATGGAAAAAAAAACCTTTAAAAATTAATAGTAAAAACTGCCTCACGGTACTCAAAGTTCAGACAGCGAGAACCTATCGTAACGTGTTTCGTTCAGTCATTTGGACGCTGCCCGTATCTGAAATAATTTTAAACTTTATTCGGATATCCGATAGCTTCGGTTACGGTTACGGAGCTCCATAACATCCCTGAAATAGACAATATAAGTCTTGTAGCGTCAAGTATGCTCGAACTGCAGAAGGATATAAGGGCCGTATTATGTAACAAATAGTCGATACCCATTTTCAGGTGTTGTACTTCCTCCAGCAGTTGGCTTCGGCGTTAAAGTTCCTGAGGGAGAAAGGTACGTGATTCCCAAGCGCTTTTGACTTGACCTGAATGTGGGCGTCTGTTTTGTTGGTCTTCTTCATGCCTTGAATTTCATTTTGCTGTATTGTTAACAACAAGCTTTGAGAGAAAAGGGCGAGTGCTGTATGCGTTGGACTAATTTTGTTTGCGGTGCTTCCATACACCCAAATCATGTAAAATATTGTGCACGATAAGCAATGTCCATACAGGGAAAAACTAATCAGATATTGCATCTATTGAGGAGTGGAGCATGAGTCGGGACACCAACCGGCCACCCCCACTGACCCCGTTCCCAAATTGTAGACGCCGAATGACAAACTTCACAAAATTGGGCAATTTGCGCAAAACAAATGAATTGTTAACTGCATTTTTTTTGCTTTCTTGGAATTTTTTTTTGTGGAATAAAATATAATTCACAATTAATGATATAAATGAGTTAACAGCATGTTGGGGGGCAATGGAGGAACGGTTGCAACCGCTCCTGTGCTGAGCCGGTATTGTCACTGAGATAATCAGTTCATGTTTATTAGAGCGTCAGACCAGTGCCTTAATAAGTCAGTGCATAAGAGATGGCTCTTTCTGGATTATATTTTGATGTCAACTGTTAAGTTATGTGTACTGAAAAGTTTAATTTAATAAAATTTTATGTACTAGCATACGGTCTCGCTTCGCTTCGGAAAAACTACCTTATGTTTAAAGATGGGATCTGAGGAGTTCCTTTTGCCGTTTCTTCTCCTCATTGTTAAAGTACCTTTTCGAAACGGCGGTCGAAGCAAAAAATGACGTGCATAAGTGTATTTACTGAATACCTATAAGATTAAATGATTTTGAATTTGAATTTAAATTTGCATTTTTCTCGTTCTGTGAATTAGAAATAAATATATGAATTAATTCATAACTTTTTTTATTTATGAACGGATTGCAATGAAACGAACTTTGAGTATTAAGTGACGCTCATTGCGATATATTAGTGAAAACTAGAACGAAATCGGCTAAGCCGTCTCTGAGATTAACAGGAATAAACGCACAGACAAACAGACACAAATTCTAACAACTATTATTTTGTGTTCTGTCGCGTTAATAAACGCCCCTAATAGTAGTTTTTCTCATATATCCTTAATGTACATAAAGCGATCGGTTAGAATTTTATTAATTAATGAAAATGTTTTTGTATGTTTGTTTGTCAGGCGTAGTACATATGGACCTGAAGCCCCACAATCTGTTACTACACAAGGGCTCCGATGCTAAGTACATGTTGAAGGTGGCCGATTTTGGGTATGTCTAACTTTTATTCATTGTCGGCCAGCCATAACTGGTCGATGAAGGACTTCTCTCTCACTCTCACACTCTCTCTCTCACACACACACACACACGGGGAACGCATTTCAAGGTCATAGATTGGTGATCATAGACTGGTCCAAATGTTGATTGGCAAGTTTGATATTGTTAAGAACATTGTGCGCTCTCACGCTTGCAGGTTTCCTTGCGGTGTATTTCTTCACCGAAGCGACTCGTATTTAATTTGTAATACTCACATTAAATATTCAAGTGTTGCGCTAGACTCGATGGAGGTTGGTTTGCGAATGATTAGAATTAAAACGAAAATAAAAATTGTTGGTATTAAAGTTTAAAATTAAATTGAAATCCGCGACTTCATTCGCTGCCCTACTCTCTCGATCTCCCCAACCTATGTCGTTTTCCCCAAGCTTGACTGTAACACTAAATAAATGAATATACCTCTCACAACGAGAGGGCTCAAGGCCATCGCCTACCATGCTGCCGGGTAAGGATTGGTCGGGAACATTATTGAGAACACTCTGGGACGCAGGTTTCCTCATACAAGATACATACATAGTTAGACATAGTTAAGGACGCCTGGAGATAACAGTGTCGAAATAAGTTCCGCGCGGATTTAAACTTTTGTAATTACCACGTGTTGTTTAAAAGATGTGCTGAGGAGTTTCTTTCGCCGTGTCTTCTCCTCGATGTTAAATCACCTTTTCCAAACGGTGGCAGAAGCAAAGAATGGCGTGCATAAGTATAACTAAATGATTTTCTGAATTCGATGTTTCCCGAACCCTTCCCGAGCGAATTAAATATTAATTATCATTTGCTTACCCGTCACCAAAGCAAATGGTAATTAATATTTAATACGTTATTATTTGAAAAAATGTCCAACTGCATTGACGCCGCGTGAAAGGTTCGCCCAGCACATGTCGGAGGAGACGATGCGGTCCGTGCGGGGGTCGCCGCTGTACATGGCGCCAGAAATGATAGCAGGCAAATACGACGCCAGAGTTGATCTGTGGAGCGTGGGTGAGTGTTGGTGCCGGGGGTACTACCGGTGTACATCTGTCTATCTGTACATACGATAAAACTAGCTGTGCTCGCGACTTGGTCCGCGTGGAATTTTACAAACAAGTTATTTAGTAGAAATAAAAATAGCCTAAGTTGCTCCTTGTTACATCAGCTGCCTGCCAGTGAAAGTCCTGTCAAAATCGGTCCAGCCGTTTCAGAGATTAGCCAGGACAAACAGACAGGCAGACAGACAGAGAAAAATTGTAAAAAATGTTATATTGATATTTGTACCGTATATACATTCATATGCATGTAGTGAAAAGTGGTTATTTTAATATTACAAACAGACACTCCAATTTTATTTATTAGTATAGACTAGCGGACCGCCCTCGCCTCGCTTCAGAGAAACTACCCCTTACGCTTAGAAATAGCCCCTGCGTAGTTTACGACTAGGCTTTTTTGTTACAACGGTCGCGTTAATAAAGGCCCCTAACAATGCTCTTCCCCATATATCCTTCATGGACAGAGAGCGATCAGTTAGAATCTAAATATATAAATCTATATAGAGAGAGTGTAAACTAATAAATAGTAGGGATTTAAAAAAGTGTGCTTTCAGGTGTAATCATGTATGAATGTCTGTTTGGCAAAGCGCCATATTCTTCAGCGACCTTCAAAGAGCTCGTGGACAAGATAGAACGGCAAGATCCTATAAGGGTGAGGAATTCTTCTCATGTTAACAGATTCCGATGTTGGGGCACACTTCACACTGTGAAACAGATCAAAGCGTCGATGGTGAAAATGGAAGTCATAGACATTATTTATTACTGGGTCTTGCTTGCTGCAATAGAGGTATTCTTAAAACGTTTCCAACAATTAAAAAACATGGTTGATTTCCGATTGATGAATCAGGCAGACACTATTAGCTAAGGAGCTTTGAGCTGGGATTCTACTGGATGGTACGCAGGGGATTAGAGTAATGTAGAGGGGATTCAACTGAGTGGTACAGGGGGATTCAACTGTGTAGTACAGAGGAAACCCATCTGGGTATTACAAAGGGATTTCCACTGGGTGATATAGATGGGATTCAACTATGCGTCACAGACGATTCAACTTTGTTGTATAAAGCCCAGCGGTTTGCAACAGAAGATAACGTTTTTGTTGTTCAGAAGGATTTATCCCAAGGGAGGGACATTGCTTAAGATTCATGGATGGAATTATAATTATACAAGTCGAAAACATCATGCCATGTCCAGGGCATGCATGTTCAATCCAGCAGCCTAGTAGTGACCCTGTCTGCTAAGTGTGTGTTTTTGTGATTTCATATAAATGGGTGTCCTTGCCACCAGCAACTAAGAGAATCCTAGTGGG
>PDGT01000097.1:456493-510471 GCA_003671415.1 Megathymus violae | reverse complement strand
GGGGTGAATATGAGCATTTTTTACTCTCAATTTTCCATCATAATTTTCTAGATACCCTCAAACGCAGCGGTTTCCCCCGGCTGCCTGGATCTCCTAACACGTCTGCTGCAGCATGACCCTGACAAGCGGATCTCATACGAGGAGTTCTTCAATCATGAATACTTGGATCTGGAGCATATGCCAAACAAGGAGAACTACGATAAGGTAAAGGCATACTTACTGTTACGTGTCAGGATCCGTAGGCTCGAGAAAATGCCACAATAGTTCCGCAGAGACTTTATTCTACTTCACACACACTTCACAATCACAGTTACACTCGTAGATCGCAGGTATTCGCTTCGTAGGGAGAGAACTCTTCACTTCGTATCCGGAGACCGAATGCCTTGTGGCCGACCCTGCCCGCTATTTATATCGATTTCCGGGCTTCCAGATCCTTCCACGCCCTTTGTTGGAGTAAACAACAACAACAACAGGAATTCCCGGAAATCGACATAACAATAGCGGGTCAGGTAACAACCCCATTTCGGCCCTCACCTATGCTAATCTCGCCCCTTTTACCTGAGGCATACGGGCCAGATTGGCCTGGAGTGACCCAGGTAGTTTTTATTACTACCTGGGTTTCTCTTTTATTGCCTCTATTGTTTGCCTCCATTGTTTGCCTCTATTGTTTGCCTCTATTGTTTGCCACTATTGTTTTTCTCACCGCAACGGTCGGCCACCCTTCTAGAGACTTCGTAAGCCTGCCGACTTCGAGAAGCTTCGTAACATTACTCTACACCCGTAGCACAGTTACAGGGAACACTTGTTCGTTTTACGACGCACTGACTTCGATTAAAACATTTTGAAAATTTTTGTCTGTCTGTCTGTTTGTATGTCCCAGTATAGCTCAAGAACGGCTTCACCGACCTTAATGAAAATTGTAATGCATTGAGAACACGTGATTGCGCAGATGATAGACTATATAAAGTACCAGCAACTGATGATCACCTAATGATGTGTAAAATATAATATTTTTAATAATGATTCATATATAATTAATTGCTGCGAGTATAAATATACATACGATACATAGTCTGTGTCCATCTGGAATTATGTATTTTTCAAATGATACAAAAGTTTTTTAGATAAGCGCCGCGGGTCCGGAGACCACCCTGGACATACGCACAAAATTCCCACTCCTTGTAATATAACTAGCTGTACCCTGCGCGGGTTGCTGCTACGCCACCAACTAAAATAAACAGTGGCGCCATCTGTCGAAAATTGGTCGTACCAACTCAGAAACCTTCGTGGGCTCGTGCATAACAACTTTGCTGGAGATCATCACATGATCAAATGCACAGTTCACGATTCTATAGAGGACATACAGACAAACATTCATTTTTATATGTATAGACTATAGATAACTTCGATGATAAACAATTTTTCATTTTGTTTCAGGCGGTGGAGTTAATCAAGCGCGCGATAGAGCTGGACGCGGCCGGCGCGCTCGCGGAGGCGTTCGACGCGTACGGCGCCAGCCTGCGGTACCTCGTGCCCGCCGTGCGCGCGGAGGGCGACGCGCTCAGGCGCAGCGCGCTCACGGCCAAACTCACCAGGTGGTCATATTGCTACCTGTGTTGTACAAAATGAAATGAAATAATATTTTGTTCGAAGTTGGTTTTTACAGGTGGTCATATTGCTACCTGTGTTGTACAAAATGAAATGAAATAATATTTTGTTCGAAGTTGGTTTTTACAAACACTTTTCGAACGTCAAAATACGCCGTCGCTTCAACGGATCCCTACCGTGAACGGTCTCGGGAGAAGATGCGGCATGAACACCCGAGGAGTTGTCTGCCTATTCACAGTTACAGAACGCACTTATGGCTACTACATATTAAACTCCTGTCCAAACAGTCCTATCCTGAAAGTAATTATCAAGTTTGTAATGACCTTTCCGCATAAGAACGCCTTTGACGAAAGTTTTAAATTTACAGTAAATTTACATTTCTGTCAATTGTAATGGAATTTCATTATAAATATTTATACATCTACCCATGAAAGAGCCACCGGTTTTGCTTAGTCTAAAATTTGGAACAATATTCGACTAACACGGTTCGATTAATGATTATATTTCGTTGATACCAAAAACTCAATCTGCACCTTTTAATTTATCGAACGTTTTTTTTTTTGTTAATGAATCAACAAAAAGATATAAAGTAACAGGATAACGCAATAAGGTAATAAGGAAAGTAATATGATAGGAAGGATAAAGTCAACTTCACCGGTAATCGATAGTCAAAAATCGATTTTTCTAACGATTCAACTGTTTCCCAAACTGCCTCCCGTTAGATACATGGAGCGAGCCGAGGAGATCAAAGCGTTTCTGAAGGGCACCCCCCAGAGCCGGGGGGTCCAGACCATCCAGGGGATACAGGAGGACCGAGCGCCGGCCGCGCCGCCCCGCAGAGGCGGCCGCTGCTGCGTCTCCGGCGTCGACGGAAACAGCTATGACTTCAGTGGGTAATATTTATTTATTTATTTCTAAAGATTAATGCAATTATACTCACACATACACACACACACTTTAGTTATTATTATTTAGTTCGAACTGATAGCTTTCTATTTGTTCGTGGTTATCGTAAGCCAACAATATTATTGTTGTCTATGATCACTTTTATTACGGTGTATGCCAATTTGGTTTATGGCGAGGGAAAAAGTTCGTTGTCGCTGTTGTGGTGTTAGCGGAGCGACGAGTGCGCGCTTTGGATAATCTAACTTTTGTTTCCTGTTGTTTTTGTCGTTACTCCGCCTAGTCGGATTGATAGCATCAAAGGGAGGGTAATCCACGAGGGAAGCATAAGGAGTGACTGTTCAGGAGCGGGAAGAGCGAAGCACTGTAGTAAGTCTGCGCAGCATCAGTTAGCTCAATCCTGATAAACACTAAGCGGATGTGGCGGTGAGTATTGTTATGCCATCACCCGTGAATACTGTCAATCACCCCAAAATGTACAGTCCACTATATCGCAGGGTGCCTTGGCTGAGAGCTATGGCACGGTGTTCGGTTAGTCCGAATACACAACACTATTCATGAAGGATATATAAATATGAAAAGATTATTTATATAAATTACAAACGCAACAGCACCCAAAACAATAGTTGTTAGAATTTTTGTCCGGTTGTCTGTGCGTTTGTGCGCGCTCATCTAAGAGACGGCTAGACCGATTCCGTCGTGGTTTTCACTAATGTGTTTCAGGAAGCGTCACTTAATATTTAAAGTGCATTTCATTTCTATTAGGATAATGTAATACCATCTGTCAACATTACGAGGTACCAGTGAGTCACCTACAGTGGTATTGGCAATAATGCAAGTACCGGAAACGTTTAAGAGATGGCGCTTTTTAATAATCTGTCTAAAATCGCATTTTTAAGGAAACAACTATATATGTAAACTTAAGAAACAAAACCTAATTTGAATGCGCTAAATAAATTTATTGCAACACAACTGCTCACTTAAGTGATTATGTATATTGCATGTAGCTAATCGATTTTTATTATTAATGGATTAATTAATTATCGATGTTATGAATTGCGACATCGTCTCCACAGGTGCGGCCCGCGGTCAGAGGTGTCCGTGCACCTGCATGTCGAAGCAGAGCGGCTCCAGCGAGTTCTGTTCAACGCTGTGCCGCCGGCGCGACAGTGAAGGCGTCGAGTTGGACAGTGTGGCCGCTAATGGAGTATGTCATGTGGGGTATATATTAAGTAGCGAGCCTGGCAAACGTCGTCCTCCCGCAACGATGTCTTGTCTGTTATTAGCGAGGTCAGCAAACGATTTCATCGAAATTGGTCCAGCCGTTTCGAAGGAGTTCAACGTCATGAGACAGCGTCATACACACACCAGAATGATTTTGTAAATAAATATCGCAACCCCACCCACTACTGGATACTATTATTAATCAAAACCATCCAAGGAACCGATTAAACACAAAAAGTTTCATCAAAATCGGTCCAGCCGTTTGGGAGTTCAGATGGTAGCTATTGCGAGTTTTAGATGTCGACGAAAAAATTTGAAAACAACGTTTTATGTATAAAGTCTAATTTGACCACCAGACGTGGTCACTGCTGTTATTATTTTAAAAAAAAATGTATCATCATCAGAGCTCAGAATCGACGGCGGAGTCCACAAAGAGTACAACGGAGCCTCCGGCGGAGACGAGGCCCCGCGGCGCCCTCGCTCGACTGTTGCGCAAAGCGTCCGTGCCGTACTTGAACTCCAGAGACGATATGGTGAGACTCTGCAGTCTCTTATTCGTTATTGTAATCTATAAATTAAGCCGGTGACGCGACCCCACGCGTGAAGTTTACTCATAGGACTCATGGCCTCTGCGCCCATCAAAATGTCAGTTTATGAAAATGTAATAAATTGCCAAGTTTCCGCTTCAATCGTTAAATGCTCCCTCAAGTTTTTTGCCCGATGAAATGTTATTATATTAAACTCTACTTACTTTAGCGTCAATAATATAAATTAGTAAGAAATATGACAACAAACTGGGCAGCGGGGTCTCAAAATCAAATTTAATCATGTAGATATTCTGTAAATACACTTATGCGCGTCATTTGTTGCTTCTCTCACCGTTTGGAAATGATGCTTTTACATTGAGGAGAAACGGTGAAAGAAACTCCTCGGCACATCTTTTAGACGACAACACACGGTAATTACAAAAGTTTGAACCAGCGTGGAACGGGTTTCGACGCTGTTACCTCCACGCGTCTTTGGCGTTAATATATTGATCTATAATATAATATCCTTTGCCTATAAGCTGTATTTTAATGTCTATTGTTGAAATCCTAAAATAAATTGTAACTTATAACTTTCTCACCCGCAGGAGTCTGCGGCGGAAAAACACCAGAAGGCTGGCGAGGATAACACTAGTGACATGTGTAGGATCACATAGAAAATAATTTAGCTATATAAATAAAAAAAGTATTGTCCTACCTTGCCTGTATATTTATAATCCAAAAGTTTGTAATATAACTGCAGCCAGTAATTTAATTAGGAACAATGATAGTTTAGTGGGATGGATGTATCCGGCACGTTTAGTTCTTCAAACTGTGTGCGGTGTTAATAAAAATGAATTATCGCTTGCTTCGGCGAAGGAAAAACTCAATAGGAAACCGGAGAGTTGCACTAATGTTCTTAAAGGTGCAATCTGCAAATGCACTTAGCGTGGCGGTCTAAGGCTTTACCAACTCATTGTGAGAGCAGACCCGATCCCAGCAGTGGGACCGTATGGGTGGCGATGATGATTCAAACACTGTCGGTGATGCTTTTGGTGTTACTAATGTCGATGGGCGACGGCGACCACTTGCCATCAGGTGGCTCGTCTGCTTGTTTGTGTGATATGGTTTGCAACTTTCTTTTTTACATAGAATAAGTTAATGCTTTACAACAACCCCACCTGATTGTAAGTGGGGATGAGGTGTAAGACGTTGAACGCACCAACTTGCAAAAGCCTATTCACTCACCTCTTGAAGACTCGAGTGTTTGTAAGAATGTTCGAAAAGTGTATGTAAATACCAACTTTGAAAAAATATTATTCAAATTTCATTTCATACATACGCACAAACAAATATTAATGTCTACATATGTATGTATGCATACATATATACAAGAAGACACACACAGATAGAGGTATTATAAAATGTGTTTTAAACTGATTTGTTAAAAAAAATGCTCGTTAATTACCTTAATGGTTGGGCATTAAATAATATTGTGATATATAGTTATTTTTTTGTTACAATTACTGGAATTTATTTATGGATTAATAGTTATTTTAGTTTTATACCAAACTGTCTGTTGTGTTTAAATATTTATTGATTTTTCTGTAAATCTCCTGCATGACTGTGGAATCTGAGAAGCAGTGAGACTATATAGTATTGGACCAGCGGTAGGTTGTGATGTGCGAGTGAGATGCATGTATATCCATCTCCCTCCAACATGCAAAATTTTATATGCAAAAATTGTATGAACTTCAGTTTTGGTTCAAATTATTTTTGATTTAATATAGGTTTGTTGTCTGTACGCTCCATGGAGCAACCAATATAATAGTGCCAGCATAAAAAATAATAAATACCTAGTCATATACTTTTTTATTACAAAACTCAAAAATATCACTCGGGGATCAATATGGTATATAATAGAAAATATTCCACGGGATTGCAATGGGTAAAACGATTCAAATGATAATGGCTAGGGGTTAGATGTGTTCTATTGACAGAGACGTGTTTGGAATTTCAAAATTCTTTTTTATGTATTTATGAATACATATATATATATATAAATATGAATATATATATATATATATATTTACCATGGTTGAAGTAGATTTTATTAGTTTGACATAGTAGTAGTAAAATTTTTATAATTAAGAAATACTTCTATTAAATTTAAAGGTGGTCCGTTTAGAGAATAACATTGAACAGTTACTGTCGATATTAATTAAAGCGTTTTAATGCTGTATTTTGTTATGGAATTTATATACTTTGCTTAAATAAAATTATTATTTCCAACATTTACATGACTTTTATTATGTTTGTTTTAATGTCGGAAAGTTCATAGATAAAATACTTTGATCTATAGTGTAAAATTTTTTTTTACTATTTTCTACTTTTTGATTTTGGACGTCATTTATGCACCCGAATTTATTATTGCGAAAATTACTATTCAGAAAAACGGCAAAGTTTGATGTCATACAGCCAATTTAATTCTCTACCAGCAAGCTGCCCTCGCTTTGCTTCAGGAAAACTACGCTTTACATTATTTTAAATTAATTTATATTACAGTACTGTGAAGTACTATATTGGGGTCTGGGGAGGAGACAAACAATTTTGTTTCTAACGCGTGAACCTCCTTGCGCGCCCTTTTACCGTAGCGGTCAAACGGGGAAATAACTATGGAGTTGCCAACCATCGCGTATGATATAAAGTACTACACGCTATAATATTTTTTTTATTTATGGACGGATTGCAGTGAAACAAACTTTATGTATTAAGTGACGCTCACTGCAATACATTAGTGAAAACTAGAACGAAATCGGTTAAGTCGGTTCTGAGATTAGCGCGCACAAACGGACAAAAATTCCAACAACTATTATTTTATGTTCTATCGCGTTAATAAAGACCTGTAATAATAGTTTTTCTCATATATCGTTCATGTACAGAAAGCGAACAGTTGGAATTTTATTATTAATACAGATAATCTATTTTTTAAATTAACATTTACCTGCATCAAAAAGTGTATTATGAACTTCGTTATAGATGTCTTGTGTTAATATGAAAGATGTCATCTTTCTAATAGGTATTATGATTTTTCTCCAAGACTCGTATTAAATTTAATTACAAATTATTATTGTTAAGTTGTTCTACTCGCACCCACTTGAAAGTAACCAGTGATATTTTATTCATGACAAAAAAAATTTTATTACACCTACAGCGTAAGTAAGTTTCGTATCATTTATAATTAATGTCAATACAAAAATTCAAACGGTCCATAACCTAAATTATGCCTGTTATGTATTATAAGCAAAAGGAATTAATGTGCATGAAAACAGCTAGCATTTGTTCGCTTTAATATGAAAAAATACGGCTATCAATCTATCAGCTATTGATATTAAGCACACACCTAATGGATCGTCGTATACATATATATATATATATATATATACATATTTTAACTATTATGTTAAGTTAAACTCGCCATTTGTATTAGCCGTAATATCTTATTATTGTGGTCAATGAAGTTTAAATAAAAAATAAATAAAACCAAAGTTAGTACAGAGTAAGTCAAAACAAAATATTACTTGGCATAACATAATTTGACGTCCCTGGCTTAAGCGTAAAAATAAGTTTAAAAAAAAATCTCACGCTATTGCACTATGAGATTGCCATGGAAGGATATACATTTCAAATTGCTCGTTACACTTCATCTTACTTCCCAAACAGACTGGAGGACTGCTTGGTTGTAGAAATAATATTCGAGGCACAGTGACACACTTATATGTCTTCTCGATAGAATGGCCGTATTGGGGCGGCCTAGTATATTCCCCCCCAATCCCATACTGGCAGAACAGGGTGTCGTAAGAGGCGACGGAACGATTGTACTATCAGTATTATCTTTCCGTGAAGCCTTCCTGGCTAGCTACCGCCCTCCTGCTTGAATCAGCCGCCAAACGACTCGTCGCGTTCCGGCTGGGGGCTTGAGAGCCAGTACTTACTCTCTTTCTAGCCTTCTTTTCATCTCCCGGCCGCCAACGTATCAGTGATACCTTTGGTCTCGCTGATGTCCATGGGCGACGATGACCGCTTACCATCAGGTGGCTCGTATGCTCGTTTGTCGGCTATTAACATAAAAAAGTGGAGTTTTTTATTAATTAAAATTTGGTGTATTATCGGTAACACAGTGAGACCACTTTTAAATATAATGAATAGTGTTATTGTCACACTCCAAAATATGCGTATTTTCTTTTATACAGGAGAGTAGGCAAGTATTGTGAGTTATCTAACAAAAAAAATTGCAAGGTAAATTGCAAATTTCGTGCTTAATAAAATGCTGGCAGAGTAGGTTTACATGGAGTGTATGTTGTTAATCTCGTTTTGCGTTTTAATACCATTCAGTAGTCCGGCGGGCTGCAGCCTATTTGGGACTTGTAAAACAAAAAAAACAATCATTTAATATTTAGGTGTATATTCAAGAACAACTAACTATTCAAATATCAAAACCAAATTTTTATTTAAGTTATAACATAATTATAACATAACATAGTCATAACATAAGTCATAACATAATCGGTGCAATTGAATATAAAGATACCCCTGGGTTATAATATTCAAGTGCCCTGTGAACACTAAAATGTTGCTATTTATTAAAAACAATTTCAAACAATTCTCCTACAGTTGTACCTAAATTTGGCGTTATAATGGAAGAAAAAGGAAAATCGAGGAGTCCCCTTACCGTATCTCCGTTCAGAATCCACGGAACTGTCCATGGACAACATTCGTGGATTGGACGGAACCTACTATGCATATTTATAGCCGTCTCTGTCGTACTTAGCGTAACGTTCTTAACGTGTTGTATTATTCTTTTAGTGCGGCGGTATGGCTGAATTAAATTGTTTGTACTTAATTCCTGGGTTTTTGTCACATACACATACAGTTGACTAAAGTACCGCAATACTGTTAAGTTAACTTCGTTTGACGGTATGGTTTTCTCGAGGTAATATGCTGCAGTTTAGGCTTATGTGTGGGTTAATAGAAATTACGTATTTGCCCGGGAAAAGTTTTTTTCTTTATTTGTTTGTATTACCTAACTCCTAATCTATACTTTTTTGCAGCCGAGTACATTGACTCTGTCGCGTGATTTTTTTTTCTTTTTGTTTGCGACAGAGTAGATTTAAGGTCTAATCCTCGAGGCTCTCTACGTCATCACTGCAAACTGGACGTATAAAATATTTATCCAAATAAAAATTATATATCCATAATTATAACGCAATATCTTTACATCATACATTTTCATAAGTTTCTGTTTATTAAACAATTTTGTACCCTGTTGTGTGGTAAATACTGTTTGAATAATAAGTGTGTATACAATGGGTCTGTGACGTTTTTGGTGTTACGGATGTCTGAACGGCAATGATCATATATATGTGATCATGAGATATTCTGTTTGCTCATTTGACAGCTATGAAGATAAAAAATATAAGATAAAAAATAAGCAATCGAATCGAAATATCGATATAATTTGTTATTTTTTGGTTTGTAATTTTTTCTAATTTTTTTTCATAATTTTATAAAAAAAATATAAACAAACTTTGGAAGTACGGATTCAATTTAACAATTTATAAATACATAATTGCAAAATATATCACGCCACATTAAAATAGGAGGTCGCACACATGTCGACTGTGCCTAATTAAGCTTTAAAACCCATAGAATTGTTTTGAAATAATTAATGGGTCGTATGCTATTAGTAAGTCCATAAAATATGTTCGGAAATTTGCCTTTTTGCAATTTCATCTTTCTTCAGGTATAAAAAGTGTGGCGTTACAATGGAAGAAAAGGGTAAAATAAGAAGATCTGACGAACCAGCCATCATAAGACGAGGTTCACTGCACGGAGAGGACACATGCCTGGGCAGCTCAATAACTAACAGCCTGATAAGGGTGCTCTTTGTTCTTGCTATGCTTACACTTTTCATTACATGCACTATTATGTTAATTAGACGATACGCTTGAAATAACCTTTTCATTAAAATATTATGCATAATAGGTACTTGATTTCATTAATAGATTCGATTTTCTTATTTGAACCTAAAATTTTGTATTTTTGAGCTCCTTAACATAAGTTAACCCATTCGCGTGAGGAAAGAAGAAACAAAGCCGGAAACAGATCGGACCGGAGTAATATAATTGACCAAGCCACGGCCCATCCGCGGCTGTAAAGTCTTATATGAATGAATAACACAAGGTTTAAGGTTAGAGACGATCTCGTTCTCGTTCTCATTAGTTTTATCATAAGTATATTTAAACAACCTTCTCTACTTACTTAGCCTTCTAACAACAGACAAAGCCATGGCAAACGATGACACTAGAGGTCGGCCGATTCTGTAAAACTAGTTTACCACCACACCACAAAGTTTTTTTACCTTCCTGGTTTTCTATAGCCCTCGTTCTAGAATCAATTTTTATCTGTTTAGGTTACAGTGTCAAAGAGTCAGTAGATTCATTTTTACTGAACTAAGGAACAAACTCATATTTTTCGACTTTAAAGGTCGATACGGTGCTATTGAACTATTGTATGGATCTAGTTTATTCCATGAATGAAACTTAGTGAAGTAGTTAATTACGGTGAACAAGTATGCCCACGAATATCATTGCGAATTCACTGCGAAAGGGTGCAATAACCGTCAAGCACGAACGATATGCACTGATTTATATATTGAAAAAAAAAACACATATGGTCGCTCGCATACATAACATTTTTATAATAAAGTAATTTACTTACATCTTATCTAGTTTATTTAATAGTTCAGTAATTTCCTACCACGCAATAGTTCTAATAACATAACCGACCAATTCTTGTTTATATCTCGGAGAACCGAGTATAGTTAGATGGTTAGAAAACCATTTGGACCAAATTTTGTATTAAGATTTGATTTTGTTTCTTCAGTTTACCTACATAGTTGTGTTTTCTGAACATACGCGCTTTTTCATAAAAAAAATATGATTATACAACCTTTTATTACAGAGCGCCATCTCTTAAACTTTTATGGGACTTGAATTGAATGACATTTGAATGTTAACGTACCTCAAAATTTTGTGATACATTTCTGAATCTATTTTTATTTATTTTATATACACTTACAAGTCAACCTCATTTTATTGTAGTATTAAAGTAATCAGTTTCCCAAAACGAATATGGATAGCGATTTACAATACACAACCATATATTATTAACTCACATTTTTTAAGCTAATTATTAAAAGTTTTGAAATTGTTTATTGAAATAATTTAAGACCCTTAATTTTTAAAGTAACAATTATAATTACTAATTTCTCCAATTTCTAACCTGAGACAATCAGAAACCCACTTTTCGATAAAAATATAACACATTACGGTAGTGTACACGGTTCTATCATGATAAAGTTTTAACCACACTAGATTATTCGCACCATAACTAACTAGCACATAAATAATCTATGGACATCTGTAACTAGTCTGTGATCTTAATGTAATGGCGGTGGCCGCAAGCTGAGTGTTCAAAAAAGAGATCGGCGTCGTTTATTGTTTTTCTATAATAACTAACTTTTTAAATAACGCTAAATAACTAGAATATAATTTATCTTGAATGTTATGTTTTAAATAGCAATTAGTATTCAGAAACAGTAAATGTGATGTTCAATTTATGAAGTTCTCATAGCTACCATGGATTGTTAGGCTAAAATAGAACCATGACACAGTTTCTACCACCTAATTTACTCGCTCTATTTGCGGCGCGGGACCCTATTCCATACTTGCCACCGGCAGCGAAGCTCCCGCATGAAAAGAAGCAAAAGGGCTACGATGGAGTGGGCGCATTTCTTAATGTTTTCGAGGTTAGTTTTTGTGACGCGGCCGAAATAATAAATTTAAAATGGCTTTATTGGTTTATTGTAATTAGCCAATAATCTGAAAATGTTATGATTGGAATGTACCAGAACTGTTGTGAAAAACATTGTATATCATAACTTGTATAACCTATATTGTATACACCCTATGTTAACTTATACACTGGCCGTATTGAGGCGGCCTATAATACTCCCCCCAATCCCATGCTGGCGAAACAGGGTGTCGTAAGAGGCGACAGAAGTCAGCCTGCATGGTAGTAGGGCTTCGCGTAAGGATTATATTATCAGTATTATTATTAAGTCATTAATATTATTACTGGTATTATTATCTTTCCGTAAAGCTTGCCTGGCTAGCTATCACCCTCCTGCTTGAGTCAGCCGCCAAACGACTCATCATGTTCCGGCTGGGGGCTTGAGAACCAGTTCTTTCTTTCTTTTTTACCTTCTTCTAATTTCCTGGCCGACAACGCATCAGTGATGCCATGGGTTTTGCTGATGTCCATGGGCGACGGTGACCACTTACCATCAGGTGCCTCGTCTGTTCGTTTGTGGGCTATTAACATAAAAAAAACCAACAGCTCTGTGGTACTCTTATGAGGAGTGTCAGTAATTATGTTATGGGAATTCTATTTAATTAATTCTTATTGTATCAAATCTTCTAGGGACCTCTTATGGCTGGTTACTATGACCTATCTATTCCTTACCTCTGGCTATTGGTCTATTACTTTTTGTTATGAATTTACATACAATCTCACGAAATACACACTCTGATCATATTTGTATAGATTTTAGGTAAAGTAACAATAAGATTTATACTTAACAAACAAACCTTTTCTCTATAGCATCCATCAGAAACACCTCCACCCACCCGAGTGGAGACTAGAGAGGAGAGATTGGAGAGGAAGAGAAGAGAACGTGCTGAACAGACGGCATACAGACAGGAACAAGAGATAGCACTCTGGGACCCCACTGCCAACCCTAGAGCTACCTCAGATCCTTTCAAAACTCTGTTTGTAGCTAGGATTGTAAGTATCTATTGACCAGTCTCAAATTATGGTCGAAACTTGATCACTTGTGCCTAAGATTAGGTAATAACACTGGCATAAAAAAAATCATTTTTACCATTGCATTCATTGCCATAGCCAGCTTGGTGACTATATTTATTTATAATATTTATTTATTGACCACAATAACAAGATATTATGGTACAAATCACTAGCTTAATGCTGAAGCATTTTCTACAAAATGATCAATGTGAATAGTGGTTTAAATAATATACATATAAATGCTACTATATAAATCTGTAGTGTCTGTCTGTTTGTACCTTTCTTTTCTTTAGCAAATATCATGATGACCATGATAAATTATGCATACAGACATATGTAAATATTTGTCATGAGAAAATTGTGTGCATTTTCCCAAAGTAAAAATGTATTGTGTTGAAAAAAAATTGTAGTTACTAAGTCACAATAAAGGTTTCGTGTCATACAATAATCAAGAAACTTAAGATTTGTTGAAATACCTAGTGCAAAAATACGAAATCATTTGATAATCATAAGTAATTTGTAAATACACTTAGGCACATTAGATAAGTGCAATTCATATTTGTATTGCAGTTTTGAAATGGTGCTTTATTTAACCTTGAGAACAAAATCCTTACATTTGTAAGCCTCCGCAAACTAATAGTTTGACTTATGCATATTAAACCTTTATTCCCTTTACAACAAGACTAGTGTTTAAGCATACTTATATAAATAAAATTTAATTAATCACAGCCCCTTTTTCAAATATAGGTCTCGTCAACGTCTTCCAGATATTTTTTATGACATTAACCCACTGTATACAACACTGGAATTTGATTTAAGATACACTGGCTCTTATTTCTGTCTGGCCTAAACCATAATCCATTTATTTAGTAAATCTCCGTATTGATAAACACAAGATGATGGATGTGTTTATGTGCGCATATATTATTCAGTTATTTTATGGTATACAGCCGGGATCTCCAAACTATTTAGGCCAGAGACCCCTTTTCCAAAATGAAGTGGTAGCTCAGACTCCCATAGCCAAATTACTTTAAAAATCCACCACCATCAACTAACTTATAAAAGCCTAAATAAAAGAACTTATAAGAAAGTTTCAAATAAGAACTTGTGTTAATTGATAGGGATTGATTTTTAGACCATGTCAACCCCCAAAACTAGTTTTTGTTTATGTCGACCCCTGGGAAACCCATTTCGACCCCAAGGAGTCGATATTGTCCACTTTGGGAATCCGTAGTATATATAAATGATACTAATTAAAGTAGACTCAATTAATTTAATCTTACAATCCCACTTCAATGATGTTTTATGTGTGTGATCCCACTTCTGTTTTTGCATATTGTACAAATGGTCCACAACTATGTTTTAACTACTAATCATAGAGAATCAAAAGTTAAAGTTCACATTTTATTTTCAGAATTATGACACATCCGAGTCAAAACTTAGAAGAGAATTTGAAGGTTATGGTCCAATTAAAAAGGTAAGTTTGCTCTTTCATTTTATCCACCTTATTGAGCACCAGAAATAAATATAGAGCTATTTATTACGTTACATGTAAATAAATGTGCCTAAAAGCAGATCACTAAGTAGTTGTATTCTCAAGCCAATTTTTGGTTTATTTGCAGTCTAAATTTTTAATACAATATTTATTTATTTGTTTATTTATTTATTTCTTTTGAACCATACAAGAAATAATGGTACAAAGGCGGACTTAATGCTATAAGCATTCTCTGCCAGTCAACCTTCAGGCAAAATTGAGAAGCAACGAAGGCGGTACATAAGATTAAAATAAAATAAGGATAGATACAATATACCATATATAAATACTATTTATAGATAACCAACATACATACATATAAATATAATAATATAGTATAAATATATATATATACATATACATACATATAAAAATTATGTATATTAACAGACCAAATTGTTTTTGTATTGATTAGTAGAGAATCAGGTAGTTGTTTATTTTTATTTACATAGCAAATAACCAATGGATAACAATGTCATAGTCTAATAATTACTTAAAGCTTATTAATAATTAGAAAGAAAAGCAGACACAGCATGTCATATTTTATTTTTAATTAAAAATAATCTAGTAAATCCCTTCTTGCCAATAGTAATTATTTTGAACACCATTACATTATATAAAATTTGAAGCTCATATCTTATATAATAATTTTTGTACTCAACATATAAATGTGTATCAGTTGGTTTAAGGCATGATTTGCTTGTCCTAGTAAATGGGTTTGGACATCTTGTAACCTGTTTTGCTGTAAAACTTGCACCTAGCTCCAAAAAAGATTACACCTAGTATAATTAATAAGAAGACAACTAAAGTGTTAAACTTGCAATGTGAGATACAATACAAACTTGAAACTGCCAACAGATCTCGCTGGTTTACAACAAGGATAGTAACAAACCTCGAGGTTACGCCTTCATCGAATACGAGCACGAACGGGACATGCACTGTGAGTGTTTATATACATCCCACACTACAGACCTTAGGTACGGAGACATGCGATTGACGAAGTACCTTCTTGAGCTAGGTACGGCGGAGAGAGTGGACATGAATGCAATACTAATAACGTTGTTATTGAGGCTGACTTTTTTAAAAGTTGGAATGAAAATACCCGGTCACACAAACAGACATTCATTTAAGACAAGTGGATGTCTTATTGGGTCGAGAATTAAATTTCAGAATCTTCAGCTTAATATTCTCTATCTGTATCAAAAGATCTCGATTTCCATGTACAGACCAGTCGATATTGTTTTTTTGAAATAAATCGACAATAGAATATCAATTCGTGGGTAGATACAGTTTTTATTTAATAAGACCAAGTATAATTAATATACATCTAGGTATATTGGATTGTTAAATCTTAGTCGAAACCTTTATATTTTTACATAGATGAACCAGACAAGCTAGTTTTTTTTTTCATCTACCGTCATCAACAACAATTGTCGATGTACCTTCAATACAGACGTTATTTCAAATTGACACTTGTTTTCGTTCGTTTCTCCTCTCTCCCAGCTATCCCTGTCATTATTTGGATAAAGATTCAGTTGCTGGGTAGTTCATTCATTATTCATTTAGAAATGAGGGTATTTTTGACTATACCAATAGTTTGCTTTTTACACGAAAATCGCTTGTAACTGCACATTTTTTTTGTTTGGTTCACTACGATTGAATTTTTTAAATTCCTAATTGAACATGTAATAATGTTCTTAAAAATTGTTTTTCCAATATTGAATAATTTGCAAACAAATTCTATCAGCACTATAAAAAACCTGTCCAACCATATCTATTTTAAAATTAAATAGTTATTCAATGTCTAGCAACGTTTTAAAATCAAAAAAAGTATATTATTTTTCTTGATGTTAATTTCGCATGTCTCCTTTTTAAAGCAAAAGTTACAATTTAGTGTTGCAACAATAAAAAAAAGCAAATTGTTTCTTCACAAGATTCTCTTGTATTTAAATGATTTCAAACACTACATAAAATGATTAACATACACAATTGTAACTTTGAGATTGACATTTTTTATCAGCAACATGAAATATTTAACTGTTGGGAATGAAAATTGGAAAAATATTGACTTTTATTTATTATATACAATAAATCATAATAATGTCATTATTAGAATTTATTTTATGACTTTAGTTTCACATATACCATACTCGTAGCAAACGCGAAAATGAAAAAAAGACTACACTTAATTAATCACATATTTTTCAACCCCAAACAGCTAAATCCTTCATGGTTTCTCGATGATATATTAAACAATACCATTTTGATTTTTTTTCCTTATTCGAGCCTTGAAACCTTCTTGGAGGGGATTCAGGCATAGATTGTACATTTCATACAATTTTTTGTTGTGTTTTGATTTTTAAAATCGTTTATTACTTTGTTAAGTACAATATAATTTAAAAAAAATCCAAAAAGTGCAGTCTCTATTAATTTTATATATATATATTTGTAATATAGGACAACATAATATGTGATAAGTTACAATATTTATCAATATATATATATTTAGACTTGCCTTCTATTTTACACCCTTTCAATTCAACTTTATTTAGCACGACTCAAGTCTACGCTTCAAACGTTCAATTAACGATCGAATTAGACTAATAGTTAAAAAAAAGTCCGTAGTTCAGTATATTTTTACTGTATGTGGAAAAAAAATTGAGTCGATTTTGGATATACAAAGTCGATTTTATAAAATAGCACCATTAACTCCCCTCACTACCGTTTAATCCCCTCCAAAAAGGCGTCAAAGGCGCGGCGACCTCTGGCGGCGACACTACGATATTAACTGGTGGTTTTTTCCGTTCACGCCAGATAACACAGACCCAGCCATAGACGCTCGCACTGTCTCGCGACTTAGCGGCCTTTTATAGGTTTGTATGTGGTAAGAATTGCCAACATACAACATGAATGAATCATTTAAATATAAATTTATTAGCTATTAAAGTTAATTAACGAAATTTATCGAAGTAACTGGTTTTCATACCCGTAAAATATTTATGCAGAGTTTAAGCGTATTTGTTACTGATAAATATGATTAGACGGTAAAAATAAATTCCTTCGGTTGTGCGGTGGATAAATGGCGACGAGGTTAGAAATTAATGGGTGGGTAGGTACAACATTTTTATAAATAGGTAATATAACGAAGTAAAATAATTGAATTGTTCATATTAACCTATCGTGCGACTATAAACAATTGCTGCGATTTAACATCGATTAGAAAATATATTTTATTTTGAAGGTAGACATAACATTTGCAAAAAGAATTCGAAATGGTGAACATATTTGGATCGAGTATGAAGATTGTGCGAGTAACAACAATTATAAAATTGTAGGGTAGTTCAGTAATTAATTCTTCAGCTGATTTAAAAACTTAAACAGTGGGTAGGTATGATTGAAGACGAGCAGGAACGAGGTGAACCAATTAGTATAGTAAAAGTAACTGTTTTTCAGATTAATCAACAATAATAAGATATACCGTTGTGCCAAATTTAATTATTTTCAACTAAAATGGAAGGTAGGTAAACATTGTTGAAGGTAACGTAAATGTATTTGACTATAACAGAACTTCACGTTCATATAATTTGGAAGGTAATCAGATATTGTTGTTCGTAACAAACGATGGAATTTGTGAAATGTATTTATCTTAACGAATAAAAGTTTTTGCGCATAAATGGATGACGTAAGTAACGCGCACCAGGTAATGAGGTCCTAGCGTCTCACCGCGTTTGCTTCACGGGATTGAATCAATAAAAGTATATCGAAAAGTGAGTATCGCCTTCGACAAGGGAAAAGTCTACTCCAATGTCATCATATACTTACATACCGTTGATATTTTACATAGAATAGTGGTTTATATGACAAATTCATTTTTTTTTTGATCCACCTGTAAAATGAGATATTATTCCTTTTTTTTTTAATTTTATGTTATCAAATAAGATACCGGCATCATTGTGAAGTTACATGATTTACTTGCATCTCAGACTTCACGGTAACTAGTACAAGAAGAAAAACAAATCATCAGTTGAAAAAAAGTGTAAACTCCTATTTGATAAATGGTGTTATTTTTTTCCTAATGGTATTTTCGTTTTACCAACAATTCCATCAGACTTTTCCCTTTGAGAGGACGAAGGAGGGTATTGTAAAAAAAAAGTAAGTAATTATGACGGTAGGTATTTGTTTAAATTGTTTATTTAATAATAAAATGTTGTAAAATCGTCTGCCGGCTCGGTCGAAAAGGTATAAAAGGTTATGGTATTTTTTATTTATTTATTTATTTATTTATATTCAGTGTCGTCTTTGACTGAAAAAAATGCACTTGAATTTCTTTTAATTCGTCTACATGACTCGTATAATTGTCATCAATTCATAGTCGAAATTGATTTCTGTACATTGGGTTGTTAAAAGCACCCTGTCATACGCCATACATACGCAAAACTTTTGTATGTATGAAGTAAATTCCTTGTCCACTTCTCGTGTCTACACAAGTGAAGCGCTCTGACGCATCGTGGAAATATGGCTCTCTCCGGATCGTGTTGCACTTAGCCGTGCTTAGTAAGTGAGGACATAATTGTCATTTTTCTCGCCAGATAGTTGTATGCACAGCTCGTAAGCATGTTCAAATGAGACGTATTTCAGTTTTGAAATGTTGAAAAAAAATGCGAACGATATGGAAGTGTATTTGAACATAATTACGAACGTTAGGAGTTCGTACGAGTCTGCTTTGGAAACACGCGATAGTAAATCATACCGTAATTGTTACATAATGGCAAATCAATATATAAAGTAATATTTTGTAGTAAGAGTTGATAAGGTTGAATCTTGAAACATCAAATCTTTTAAATCTTATTTGAATCACCCGATCAATCTTTTTACAGTAACTCATCTTTTTGGAAGTTGGTAATATTAAAAAATATACAAAAAATACATTATTTGAATACTTATTTAGTCCGCAAAAGATTGGAATAGCTTGTGCCTTCATTGGCGTAACCGTCTGATTATAATGTTAGTCCGCTTTACCACCTAAGGCTACATGGCCATTGACCATCGGGTAGTAAAAGGCATAATTAAATAATTCTTCACGCTCTACAACGCACTAGAAGGATTCATGGTAATTTTACAAAACTATACAACGTAGAACTAACTAAATCATACGTACAATCAGACTCGCACGAAATCCCTCGTCTTCGTGTGCCGTTGGGGCTACTCTAACCGCGGGTGTGACGGTTGCAGCCGCGTACAAGCACGCAGACGGCAAGAAGATTGACGGTAAACGCGTGCTGGTGGACGTGGAGCGAGCGCGCACTGTCAAAGGTTGGCTGCCAAGGAGGTTGGGTAAGTTTATTTTCTGTCTATCACACAAATAAGAACGCCAGTATATTTTTAGTGACTGCCAATTTTATAGAACACTATTTTTTGATTCCAATCGACCGCTCGCCACAAACTCTTTACACCGAACGCCGCTCTACCGAGCGTTAGGAGCTCTCCCCACCTCCAGTGTGACCATTGCAAGAAACTAAACTGCCTACATTGTTATATTATCAACGTAGACCAAATAAATTGTCAAGAAAAAAAATGTGCAGCTGTATGAGAAATTATAATCATGGAAATAATATGAAATATATTCAATTTTTTACGTAAAATTTATCTCCTCAAGTAACATTGTAAATAGATCAGTGGAAGATTAAAAAAAAAACCTAAAGTGCTTGTTAACAAAAAGGAGAAAAGACTAGCATCTAAATATGTTCAATACTTTCAGTGTTTAAGGTGCACAGACAGACAATGATTACCAAAAAAAATACGTTTAAGCTTCCAGTTTTTTATATAAGCACAGTGTTTCTACATTAAAATGTCCAAAAAATATTCGATGTACAGATTCTGCCCCGTCACAGCTTTATTATTAGTAAAGATGGTTAGCTTACAAAACTTTAATTTGAAACGTACGTGAGTTGCATTTAAACCCTTAAAATCAGTTTCCTATTTCCATACATTTTGAAGTTGCTTACTGGCGATCTTGAACTGCAGGAGCCGTGCACCAACATTGTTGTCTCAGTCGTTTTAAGAATTGGTCTTACGTCGTTTCACCTCGGAACGGGATACAGTGACGCAATACTGGCCTTTTTTCCCAGGCGGTGGTCTGGGCGGGACGCGCCGCGGTGGCGCCGATGTAAACATAAAGCACTCGGGCCGCGAGGACAACGAACGGGAGCGCGAGCGGTACCGGCTGGAGCAGCGCGATCGAGACCGCGCCGAGCGCCCTCGGCACGAGCGGGAACGTGAGTGTTTACCCGCTCACTCACTCCCAATCACACTCACTCACTCACTCACTGGCTTATTCACACTCGCACAGGTAAATCCAAACCTAATTTTAAGACTTATCATCTCGTTTGTACACGGATATATTTTACATAGGTGGTGCTGCCGGCGGTGGACGCAAGCGCAGCCGGTCCCGATCTCGGAGGAGGTCCGCTTCGCGGTCCAGGCGGCGCGAGCGCGAGCGCGAGAAGCCACGCGAGGAGGACGCCGCCACTGGGGAGAGGTGGGTAGATCGATCGTGTCAGATGCATTCTAACCATAGTCAAAGGGTTCCCATTTCCACCTCTGTGGATTAGTTGAAGGCTTAATAGTTACGAGGTAAAGAGTGTTTATTACGTAAATTTTGACACAATTAGACAACGATGACAAATTGCAATGACAGATGACAGATTGCGATAAAGGCGTGGTCCCTTTGATTCCCGGGTGTCTGTCAATGTAGGCGGGACCTACATAAATGTATGTCGTGTGGAAATACGAAATATTTTGTCAAGTACGTAATTATTTACATAAATATTTTGATACCAACAGCCGTTTAAAAAAAATCTGTGTTTGTCTTTCTGTTTGTCCCAGGGTAAGATATCGATGTATCTAGAAAAATCTCGATAAGATTCGGTGAACTTCAGTGGTCCTCTTTGCCATCCCAAAATATACTAAACGAATTTTCATGCAGTTTTAACCCATAGAGAAATGCGCGATGAAGTCTCAAATTGTATGGGGTCGAAATTAAAAAAAAAGGATTTTATTACATTTACAATTTACACATCTTTATTCAAAAATTACTTCAAAAGATTAGCTCCCTCCGTAAACGGTCTCGGGTTATGTGGTATTCCATTAAAAGTTCCTATGCAGCTATTCCCTGCAAAATGGGCGGCCAATATAGAATTACGCGAACACCGACATTTTCCAACGTAAAAAAACAACATAACCGTTGTATGTTACGCAGACGGCGTCGCCGGTCGCGCTCGCGGTCGGAGCGCCGCCGCGAGCGACGCGACCGCGACAAGGAGCGTGACCGCGACAAGAAGCGCAGCCGACGCGACAAGGAGCGCAAGGAGCACAAGGTCAAGCCGGAGGACATCAAGATTAAGGAGGAGCCGCTGGACGGTGAGTGTATCGATGTGCGAGATCTAGAGAGAGAGGGAGAAAAATCAACTCTGATTACAAAAAGCACAAGGTCAACCCGAACTACAAATCAAGATGCGAGTGTGTGACTGAGAGGATTAGGGGGTACGCGTGACATATTGTTAATTAAGTACAATGTGAACTGTACGGAACTACAATTGAATTTGGACTTATATCATCGCGGTAATTTTGTCTGTGGCGGGTACTCACGTTTTTTTTAACGATTGTTCAAATCGACGATCATGGTATATCACGGTTTTGTCAAATGCACCGTGTGTAAATGTCGTTTACGTTGATCGAGAATTTGAACTTTAAACCGGGAAATGGTATAATTGTTGATCTATTAGGGTCATAACACACATATCAACTCGGAATGAGCCGTGCAGTATTCTTCGTACGAAGCTGTAAGCGCGGCATCGCCTAGCCGTAACCGAGTCGACGTACCGGAGCTGCCGATCCGTGTTTTACATTAGGTTGACGGCGAGGCGAAAGGCGGTACGGTGTCGATCCCTTTCCGGGTTGATATGTGTTATGACCCTTATGCAGATTAACGGCAGATTTCAATAATTTACTTATTACGGTATTAAAATCGGCCGTAAGCAGCTCAGTGAAGTTCGGCGAAACTACGTCATTTGGCCGACGCTATGGATGAATTAATTGACTTGCCGCGTGTGAGCGGAAGGTGAATTTGTGTGTGTGAGCGAATGTGGCGCGAAAGAGATACAAGATATATCCTAACAAGGACAACCTGACGTTTTGTTGTCTATGAATTAAGATTGATGCAGTAATTAACATTTATTTTATATTTCATTGCATTCTATGCTGAAACTGGAAATGGTAAGATTGTACATATTATTTATTTAAAATATTGGTAATTTTTGTTAGTAGGTTATGTGTATATTAAGAGAAAAAAAGATTGTCGTGTGGACACGTTTGCGAACTGTAATGATATTTTTACACGAAACATTAACGAAATCTACCATCGTATTCGTTTTTCTAATACAGCATCTTTGCTTATTCACAGATTATCCAGAGTTCAGTCTCGCCGGTCCGATGGAGATGCAAATCAAACAAGAGCCCGGGGATGACGAGAACAAGTACAACCCGGAGGAAGCCAACGGGGACGACTACAACTACTGAGCCAACGGCGCGCTCCGCGGGCTGAGGGGTCGGTAGGGTCGAGGGGGACGGTGGCGTACCGTTTGGCAGTAGGCATATGAAGCCTACTAACGAGATTGATCCCTTATATTATAAAAAAATGAATACCCTCTGATCATCTATGTAGAATTAGCGTTCCTCGTGTAGAATCAATAAGGTGCACTCATCAGCTTGATTCAAAACTATTCTTGAACATAAGTTAATATTTTTTTAATTAAGGGTCTTGAGAGTGAATGAAAATGTATGCTTAGGTTATGAGCGCAGTCTTGGACGAATATAAATGTCTTATTATTTGTGTAGATATTTATATTTAGCCTAAACGGCCCTATACGGTATGAATAACTTCTGTTTTTGAATGAGTTCACCGCACCTTTTACTGGATCCTGCAGTGACTGTGAGTCATACAAAACGAAATGGTTATTATCTGACTGGGTAAAATTGTCAGTTGCTGTACGATCAACAACAGGCATAAACAGACATATATGATGAATTATGAATTATTGAATGTCCATACATACATCTTCGTAGGAAATGGTTTGGTGACACTTTTAGTCTTAAAGACGTCCCTGGTCGGCGGTGACCCAATCAGATTGTCTGTTAAGTTGTGGGCTATTTACATAAGGATATAAATTTAATTGTATAAAAACCATTATTTTCCTAAATAGGCTGTGCCCATTAAAATGAAACGGTACGCAACCGGATGGTAAGAGTGTTATACGGATAGACCAATAGATAGAAACAGTACAGAGCTCAATTCATTGCTTAATCTATGGTTGATAGCAATAATTTGTTCTATAGAAATATGTTGACATAGTGAAGTTGTGACAAAATAAATAGTTAATTATATTGCGCTTTATTATTTTATTTTACATTCCGTGCTGGTAGCTTGATTATAGAAATAGGCATAGTAATAATAGATATTACTATAATATTTCAAATACCACGCATACAATTTTGAGTTTTATTTTTTAATGATATATTTAATCACAAGACTGCAAATGGCAGGACCAACTGAATCACCTCGCTGACATGTTACTGATGAATTGATATCACATTTATTAAAAACTAATTTCAAAGGAATTTGACAACAGTCTTAAAGATATGGGTACGCTTCAGGTATATTCTATTAATTTTAAAACTCAAAATCCTGCTTTGTCAGAAACATAGTGCATGGACAACTGTCGCAGCCTTTCGATCTGAAAACTACATGATCTGGTTCAAACTCACTTTTAATTTTGGTAAAATTTTACATAGGTACCATACATTTTAAAGACGAGGCAGAACTGCTACAAGCCATTTTCTTCTAACCCTTTGCATTAGTGCAACGAAGTTAGTTAATATAAAATTAGTATAATTTCATTGTGAACATTTCCCAACACCATAAAATTTGAGAATTACAAAATAGAAGTAAGGAGATGCTTGATCATATCACCTGAAGATTGTGAATATGTTGAAGAGAATTGAAGGCCTACTGCTGAACCAGGTTAAAAGATGAATTTACTTGAATAATATTATGTTCTTTATGTGGCAGCTAGGTTTGTGATGATAAAGATCGATTAATAAAATTGGTATAGAATAAACTTGTCAATGTTTACTTTGCAAGGCCATTAAAGTCTCAGGTATTTCCACGTATACTGTATGATCAGAGAAGAGGAGAGATGCTGCACCTTTCAAATCTCCTTAACTGATTTTTTACTTTTTTCAATCACAATAAATTTAATTTAAGATTTTGAGTTTAAATTTTTTATAGAAATAGAAAAAAAAATGCCATCAGTATACAAACAGCTGTTTTTTATTTTTCGTTTTAGGGATAAAATTTTGTAAATGAAACTATTTAAAGTATGCAAATGTAAATAATTGTTCCCAATCCTCCTAAGTGTCATTAACAACACAATTATATAAATAAGGGAAAGATATTTAGCAATGGATATTCTAGCACCTCACCTCGTATATTTATCATTATCTATTGTTATTGAACAACAGCTTCAGTTTCACTCATTACAATTGCCAAGTGTATTTTTTACATGTTTACACAAAATAAGTTAACGCTTGATAACAATCCCATCTGATGATGGTAAGTGGTGATGAAATCTAAAACACTGAATGCACTAGCTCATAAAAGCATATTCACTCTCTTGTAGAATCCCCATCGTAAGTAACCGGGAACACCAACATGGGCAGTCCTAGATCAACAGCGTTATCAGGAAAATAATGGACATCTGTCAGCTAAATGTTATTATTATCACAATTTATATTAACATATTCAATACTCACAAAACACCACACAGGACAACAGGCAGTGACTTCTTGTTGCCACTGTAATTCTAAATATAAGACATTTGTTGATTGTATGAATAGCTGTCCAGCAATCTACATATGTCAATCATTGCTAATGGTATTAACTGCAAATGCTGAAAAAGGTGCAACAAAACTATTTGATTTTGTGAATCTTTTAACGGTTGTGTTATCCTCTATACTTTGACTTTCTTGGGGCTTTGCATTACTTACTTATGTTCCCATCCTTGTTGCAGCTGTAACGGAAAGGACAGTGGCCTGCAACAGATTTAGGTAGTTTTTTATCCATATAAAATTCTGAGTGCTCTGTACTTTTAATTTCTTGAATTAATCTTTCACATTTGTTTATATAGATGAGTCTGGTCAGCTACAAAGTGCAGCATTCATTATTAGGGTTTACATATGACATATAATATCAGATATTCACATTCTTCCAACGTGGTTGTAACTGAAAATTATAAGAATCGCAAATTTTATATTTAATTTGTAGTCTAGGGTCTTTTCGAAATTCAGCCGCAGGTACATCCTTCGCAATCTGAGCATCTTGAAAAGGGAAAATATCCATAGTCTCCGGTCCTTCTCCTACGGGTTTCAGGAGAATGGTTTTTATTCGTGCTTTTTAGGTCTTTACTGAGACACTGGTTTTTTGTCATTGGACAGTTCTACACGTTCCTACAAATCTTCGCGTTGTTCGGTTTTCGCACTACACTTCCACAATTCATACTGTGAGCTTCTTTAAACCTCGAAGACTTCTGGGACATCGTGACGGTGTCAATTTATTACACATAACACGTGGCAGCTTATCAGCAGATATTTTAGCGGGAAAACTGGTATTTTTCACTCAATCACGCTATGCTACATAAAGGAAAGACGGTGGTGAAAAATAATCTTTTATTCGAAATATCTACCTACTACAATATTTAAAATGACTTAAAATTTAAGGAAAAGCTAAATACTACCCACAAGATCACAGAGCAGAGAAGCAATCATTAATCATAGATAATAAATTACAGATTGAATGTGTCCTATACAAAGGACTGCGTTATAGTTATATAACAAAGGTAAGAGATACGAGCTCAGCAATGAGACACTGGGTAGTAATGATAATGATGCTTAATAACAAAGGTTGGAATATCTGACAGACTTCGACTCCGATACAGCCGATCTTTAAATGATTAAAATGGGAAAACACGAAAATCCGATCACAAATAGTTATTTTCAGAAGCGTTTTCAAATTTTCGTTACACACTTACATTGGAATGTAGTTTCAAGTGAAGATTTATTTTTCCTGAAGCATGCTGAGGTCGCCCCAGCTTACTATAATTATAATTTTTATAAACTCAGACTCACACTTTCTGTGAATGACAAATGTCAAGTAAATGTCACAATTGTAAAGCGTCGAATTTCGTTCAACTTTGAATTAAAGTTTGTTTTAATTAATACAAAATTTCATTTGTTACTAAATCTTACTCTGACAATAATATCAGATATTGTATGTTTTTGCAGTCGATTAATTAAATCTTGTTAATGATTTCACTATGCGCTGTGCCTTCCCTGCATGTAACCATGACTCCAGCCACACTTCATCACGAGAAATTACATTTCACAGGTATGTTAACATTGCTAAAAACAATATAAAAAATATACCTGTAAACCAGTAACGAAGCAGTTCTGTTATTACTTTGTTCTTTTTGTTTTGCTATTAGAAATAGGATGGTGGCAGTAAGGTAGAGTAGCGACAAGGTCATAAGTGTCTCGCTTACTGCTTACTTCCTGCTAGCAGCCATAGAGTAAATGAAAGCTTTGATCAGTCTTAAAATTACAAGGTGGAGGGAAGACAGGTTATCCTCATGAACAACCCAGCTTATGCACATTCTTAGATTTTGAGATTGCTATTGCATTGCAGGTTGTAAAGACATTTAGGTTTCATAATAAAAAATTTCTTGTACTTAAGATTACCAGATGAGGTGTCACTGCGTTCGGCTTGGATGGAGGCACTGGGAAAGACAGGGTGGGAGCCTGAACCAGGAAGTGTGGTCTGCTCCAAGCATTTCCTGGCAGATGACTTAGTGCTGACTAGAATTGGACGCCAGCTGCGATCGGGTGCTGTCCCCATTGCCAGTGTTCGGGTTTGTGTTGACTTATCTAAACTTTACTGTTATGTTGTCTATTGTTCTTCAAGACCAGATTCTCGGAATAAAGTCTTTATAACAGTATAAGGCTACACTTTTATTACTTGCCAGTGTTTACTGGTACAGGGAAATATTGAAAGTTCCTGTCAGCTACTGTTAAATTTGACTTAATTTCTTATTGTGTCTACCTATCTCTTCAACTAAAGTCTTTCTAAAATGAATTGTACAAATTGTAGTCGCAACACTATTGAATATGTTATTATCATTTGCAGAATGATTCCGGATATGATGATTTAATGATGTGTTATGTGAAGGTAATGATTTTATAATTTTATTACTTTTACATTTTATTTTAATGATGCCAATGTTTCCACAAATAAAATCTCTGCTCGGAAGCATGTTGAATACCATAACGTTAAATAAATGATATAACAATAGCTTCAGAATTGGATGAAACTTCAACAGAAGTAAAATATTTAAATGTAACCAAGTGTGCCAATACTTTATTGAGTCAAGAAATACATTGCATGCAATTGTTCAACTGTTAACATAAAGTCAATAATCAATGATTCAATAATTTGTACAGGACATCTAGTATAGGATTTTAAAAATTTACTTGTAAATAATTTTGTTATCATTCAAATTGGGTAACTTCAGACTTGGTAATCGTTTAAATTATTTAATGTCTTTAAAATACATCACATTCACATAAAAAAAATGTACATTACAAATTTTCATATTTAAAAATTCTATAATGTGTAGAATATTTTCAACACAGTGAAAATTGAAGAAATTATGAAAATACAAGAGTCCTTATTCTAATTATTTCTTAGTTTTTTTTTTTGTATATTTTGAAATCTGTTTTAGAATATACTCAATGAACATTACCTATTAATAATTTTAAAGCTACAGCATTTTGTAAGTAGGATAGACAAACAGGCAGTGAACATAGACTTAGTAAGATTCCTTTATGTGCTGGACATTGGACGTATAGTCATAATTTACTATCCGTTTATTAACAGTCACAATTTTATTTTCCTCAGATATGCAGAATATGTTTTACCACAGACCATAAACTGTACTCCATGACGGATTTTAAGGGTTTGAATGAGGCATATGAAACTTTAACTGGAGTCTCGGTAAGATATTATTCACATAAACATCCACACAGCATGCTGAAGTATTTTCCAGACCTCGTGAATGGTGAAGTAAACATAATGATACAGCAATCAGTGTCATAAAAAATACCCAAACAAAAACAATCACAATGAAGTAATCATATTTTGATTGTCAGCCAAAATCAGACAATGTTAGCATAAAGTCATGCATAGTGTGGTTCAGAAATACCTCTTGCAATACCACTGTACTGGTAGTAAGCAGCGTTATATCAAAGGGGTAACTGATAAAATTAGTAGTTTTGTTAGTAGAAAACATAACATTAAAGCTATTATGTCACCTTAACATAGCAGCCTACTTACAGTTGCCTAAAGATATTGTTCCATACCAGTTAACGGGGTTTATAAAGTTGATTGCATCTGCAGTAGTTACTATTTTGGACAAATAAATCTCTCAACACAGAAAACATATCAGCATGGTTAAAAAAGAACGACCCGAAGAAATGCGCCATAGAAGAACATATGATTGAAGCCGAACTGGCTTCAAATTGGATTGAGTTGCATAGCCCACGGGTGTTCTTGGCTGAACTGATAATTTGGTTACGTCTTGATGCTTAACTTAACTAACTTAATGACAAGGACGCTTGGAAATAATAGTGTCGAAACCAGTTCCACACAGGTTTAAGCTTTTGTAATTACCTGTGTTGTTTAAAAAATGTGCTGAGGAGTTTCGCCGTTTTTTCTCCTCAATGTTAAAGCACCTTTTCTAAACGGTAGTAGAAGCAAAAAATTACTTGCATAAGTGTATTTACAGAATACCTACATGATTAAATTATTGTGAATTTGAAAATGTTAATATATTCCACGTTTAGTAAGAGAGGCCATTGAGATCAAACGACATCCCAAATATTTTAGTAGAAAAGACTGGTTTAAATTAGCTCAAGCGTGGCATCCAGTCTATGTCAGGTGAAAACAGTGTCAAGTTTAGTGATATCATTAGTGTCGTGTGTACCTAAGAATATAAAATGAAGTAGACGTAAAGTTGACAAGCTTATTGGTCATTAGTGTTTGTCAAGTGTCAACTGTCAAAAGTTTCTCCCCGCCACCGTAGCCTCGCCGTGATCATGATCCAGTAATTGGGTTGAAATATGGGTAAAAATACAAAAATCTTGAATACCCGTTGCAGTTAAAATCAACCGTACAGTTCAGACATGGCACTCAGAGACTACTTCGTTTTTAAAAACATGAAAAATGGATGAAGATTTGGGGATGATGAAGAAATGAAATCATCTGTAAATATTTAAGGCAAAGTTGTGCCTTACTTTTTTTCAGAAAAAGAAAATTAAAAGAGATAGATAAAGTTTATTGATATATTAGTGGACAAAATATAAAAATACATTTTATTGAAAGATTAAGTCTTTAAATACTCTAGATTCTACATTTATCAGCCACCCCGTGCACACACAAACATCGAACATTCTCCTTCTTGAAGACTAGTAATTACACAGCTTAGGCATAGTCTGAAACAAAAAATTGCATATATCCAAAATTGCGTTCATATGTAACATAATTGTGCAAGAAAAAGGACGGAAGGACGCGTGATTTTTTTATTAGTGATCTCAAGACAGCAAGTCGTACTACTGGTGAAATTTGACACTTGTGGATTTCAAATAGTAAATCAATTTATTTGCAGACTGCAGATGAAGAACACTTACCTCGATATCTGTGCACTCAGTGCGCTGACCGTTTGATGAACTGCGCTCGCTTCAGGAACAGAAGCTTGCGAGCGCACCTGATGCTGTTGGACATCGTTAAAAGACATGGCTGTGTAAGTATTATGATAAGAAAGAAGACTTTCCTAAAAAAGGTACCAAAAAACCTCATCCAGGCCCAGTGTTAATATGTTCATATGATCCCAAAGCCTGTATATTTTCCTTAGCTATCGAGGTCCTCTAGGATCTAGAATATCACATTCTAAACTCTCTGGGTATACTCTCTTTGCCTTGAATGGTTTGATTTGATGTTTGACGATACACCGTCTATCCCGCGCTGTAAGGAGGTGATGCTTAATTTGTATGTTAGCCTAACTGCTGCAATTCACGCTCTTTTTTCCCTGGAAATCAACGAATAGAATGGACCAGATCATATGGACTCTGTTTTAAGGTCCCTATTTCAGTTCATCTCTTCTGTCGGCGTAGTAGATCGTGGAAGATGGCTTTGGTGCACTCTATTCCCAAAAAGGGAGATAGGTCAAATCCATTCAATTGTATACCGATCGCATCTCAAGCTCACTATTATCTAAAGTATCACTGACCACTTATCGGTTTCCGCCATGACAGGTTAGCTGGCATTATTTTGGTATATACCCTATGCATTGCGAGGAAAATATATTGGAGAACAATTAAGAAACATTGTAAATTTGTGTGTTACAAAGGCTTTCGATGGGATGTGGCATAAGGCACTATGGTCAAAGCTGTCTTCTTTCTTCTGAGTACTCCTGAAATTTTGCATATAGATAGCCTGCTTATCTCAGCGGGATATCAAGACCGCTCTTGACCATTCAAGTTCGAATACTAAGCTCGTAATCTAGCATCTCACAAGGCTCTGTGCTTTCACCTACACTTCTCATTATGTATATCAATAATATACTTGTCAACAGGTTATCCACAGCTATCCCATTATGCGGCGTTGAAAATTGACTGTTTTTATACCTTTAGCGGAAAATCATGTGACCCTTGTACTCGACTTCCAGTTATTAATATGAATAATAACTCAGATTAATGCAAATTCTACTAATGCATATTAAATTACACAAAAATTGTATAATTAATATCTGTCCAAAACTTGACTGTTTGTATAGCACCGTCAATCCTACCTCTGCTGAGCCATATTGCTCTATAAAAAACCTAACAATACACTTATCATCGTTTCGTTTAATGTCGTTTCAGATAACTCTAGAATTAATACAATCTATAATGAGGATCCATAGTCCACTAAATTATAATACAGCACTCGGTTTACGCGATAATCACTTAGACTTAACTGATCAAAATTTAGAAGAAGTTTATAAATTAACAAACGCCCGAGGTAACACGAGGCTTGAAGATACTGATATGTATGAAAATGTTGCAGATATTAAGCCCGAAATTCATGATGAAATTGATGAGAACCTTTTTAATAATGAACATAGATCAAATGTCATGGCTGTGGATACTATTAAAACAGAAAGTGATGATTTGATCAATGAAGAGAATATTTTGGCTTGTTCATCTAAATTAGAAGAAAATATTGTTGTCAATGGTGCTGCATTGGACACAAATAATATGGTCAATGGAGACAATCGTAGCAAGTGTTCATTTTACTCAGACGAAGAAATTACTATAGACGATATTATAGCGGAGAATGATATGATCAACCGAGACAATATTAGTGTATGTTCATTTGGTGTAGACGAAGATACAGTTGTTGATGGTGTTAACACTGATAATGAGGGCATTATCGACAAAAATATTGTAAATGATGAGGCTACTACTGATGAGAGCTTGGTGTTTGCTGCTAGCATGTATGAAGATATAGTTAGCACTGTCCTGAAGTTGAAATACGGAGATGTCTGTTATAAGGATGGTCCTAAATTTGAAGAATCATCCAATGATTTCACGGGGCACTCACATTCGTTTATGTTTACAGGTAAGGAACGTTGTTATGTTAATAGCCGACAAACGAACAGAAAAGCTGAAATGGTCTAGTAATGTCGGGATTAAACTGTGTAGTACAGAGCCCAGCGATCTCCAACAGGAGGAACCTATTTATAGCCTCTACCGTTGTTCAGCAGGATGCACCACGAGCAGTGGATGTTGGTGAGATGGACGGAAAACACTTATACTTTGCCGAACCCCGATTTTTGTACCAATATATGTATAAAAAAACAACCAAGATGTTCTGGTTGACATTGTCATTGTAGTCTATATGTAGAATAAGATTTTATCAAAGCCAAACCTTTTCCAAAATGTATGTCTGCATGACCACATATAACTACAATCTCTGAACACAATCAGATGATACTTTGCATATCTGTAACTATTCTAACATAGTTTTCATCCTGGAATTTTTTTATATTAATATCCGACAAACGAGCAGATGAGCCACCTGATGGTAAGTGGGCACTGTCGCCCATGGACATGAGTAACACCAAAGGTATCATTACCTCATGCGTTGTCGGTCAGAAAATTAGATGAGAGTAAGAAAGAAAGGAAAAAAATTCCATTAGGACATTAATGCGTTCCCAGCATAATAGAAAATAAAAGTTTATTGGGCATTCTATTAAGAGGGTAGTAAATAAAATTTTGGCTGCTGGGCTGCAGCTATTGTAATAAATTAATATATATGTTTCCAATTTATAGAACTAACAAAAACCATTTCTAAAACAATCCGGGTACTGTTTCTAAACTCAGACATAAGTTTTCTGAAGTGAATCGAGGGCAGGTTAAAAGATTAAAGCTATATGTTGTAAACTATTACATGTAACATATTTTCATTTTAATGACAGATACAGCGGTATCCATAGTCAAGTTAAATGATAAAGAAATTAATGTGTTAAGGTCAAATTAAAAAACAGCATGACCATTATGGCTTGTCTAATAATACAACAATAAATTCAATTATTATTTGTACTTATTTTCTTTGTGATTTATGCTATTACAATACAGGAAAGCTAATAAGACAAATTTCCATTGAAAACTGCTGTATTATAGTAATTTTAAACGACTTTTATAATTTTCTTTCTTTTATTGTCCATACTCTTCCCAATCATTAAAATTAGGAATGTTATGGAGGGATCGGATTTGGATATGGATACAAATGTATGAATAATATTTTACAGGTTTCGGTAACGGTTACGGATATTCAGTTGTTTCGGATAATTTCAGTTACAGATATTAAATGATTAAGGACTTGTAAAAAATATAATGCATTTGCAAGGTAACAGTTTGACTTTCCTTTTAAGTATTATACCATGGAATAAAAACCTTAATCATGTAATAAATGATAAAAACGTCAAAAGATGAAAGCGACGCGCAAGTGTATTGGCTCAGACTGCGGAAAGCTGTCGTAACGTGTTTCATTTAGACTCGGCCTCTGTCCGAAATTATTCGAAAACATTTTTCGGTATCGATTACGTTTTCGGATATATTTTTATTTCGATTATCCGGTAGTTTCGGTTACGGTTACGGAGCTCCATAACATCCCAGTTGCATACCTCGTACAGGCTATACAATCACAGTAAAGGCAGATAACACTTCTAATTCAAAACTTTCAATCTTCCGTCACTGGTACAGGACCTTGTCATACTGGTGATTATTGTGTTCAATATTTTGTCAGACCCAATTTCAATGCTTGCATTTGACTCACATCATTACCTTTTCACAACAGGATTTATTTATTCTTCTTATACGAATTACTATCAAACTACCCTCGCTTCGCTTCAGATAAATACGCCTTACACTTAGAAATTGCACCAGCATTGTTGTGCGACTGGGATTTTCTCTTCATATTTTTCTTTATTTATGGACGGTATTAATGAAATGAACTTTAATGTGATGCTTACTGCAATACATTAATGGAAACCATAACGAAATCGCTTAAGCCGGTCCTGAGATTAGTGTCCGCAAACACGGATCCTAGCAACTATTATTTTGTGTTTTATTGCGTTAGTAAAGGTCCCTAATAATCGTTTTGCTCACATACCGTTCATATACGGAAAGCGATCGGTTAGAATTTTATTATATGCATAGATTAGAGCCTAGTTTGTGAATGCAACACCAAATCGTCACCAAAAGTAGTCCTAAAATAATTAAATGTATATTTTTGAATAGGTGAAGACGTTCTAAAAAATCCTTCTAATTCACACAAAGAGAAACATACAACAAATCTCACAGTCCAAGTACAGAACGCGATGAAAACACCTCAAGGCTTAAATGAAATGGAGATTGAGAAGCAACGGACACCAGACGCTGAACTATCCATATGTGATAAGTTGTGTTGTGACATGTGCTCTTATCAAACTGTCAGTGACATTGAGTTTCTGGATCATTTAAAGATGCATAAGATAATCTGTGAACGCAACGTCCAGGCACATTCAAGTGAGAAATCGTATCCATGTGGTGTTTGTAAAAAAGTGTTTTATCGAAAACATCATTTACAAACACATTTAGCACTACATTCTAATGAAAAACCATTTGCGTGTGATGTATGTAAAAAAATGTTCAGTCTAAAAATCCATCTACTAAATCATGTAAAAACACACTCCGACACGAAACCATATTCATGTCACGTTTGTAAAAAAATGTTTACTGCAAAAGGGAATTTAAAAAGACATTTAAGAATAATACACGCTGGTGAGAAGCCATATTCGTGTCCTGTTCGTAAAAAAATGTTTGGTGAAAAAGGGAGCGTACGAAAGCATTTAAAAGTACACTCTGGTGAGAAGCGATATTCATGACGTTTACTAAAAATACGTTGAGTTTCAAACAAGAAGTATTAGTGAATATCTGACATTTTGGTCGAGGATTTCGAGACAATTGCCTGGATATCTTCAAGACCTTACGGATCTGGTACGCTTGCCTGATGAGCAAGCTTTCATCTTGGGGTATATCCCATGGGTTCTAGTTGGGTGAAAGACTTTCTAAGTAGTTGTTGATGGTTGTTCGTCACAATCGATATCAATTAATGCTGGAGTACCTCAGGGGTCCGTTCTCTCTCCAACTCTATTCCTGTACCGTACTAACGATCTACCCATGCCTGCATGGTATATCGGTACGCACACGACAACACAATTGTGAAGAGATGCCAGTGGTACGATTGGACTAATACAGATCGAATAGAGTCCGTAAGAGAGGTATTAAAACGTTTGAATCTCATTGCAGGCGACCCCATTCGGAAATGGGCGATGCCAATCTGTAATTCAATGCCAGAAAACAAAACGTGTCGATGTGAGAATGAAATCCCTTGCATGAATAATTTTATCTATGCAGATGGCATGGTGATCCTGATCCCCTCGATCAAGGGGCTAATGAGGCTGCTGGATATCTGCGAAAACGCTAGTAGAAAGGGCTCAGATATAACGTAAAGAAAACTCAGTTTGTGTTGTTCAAAGTGGGAAAGGGTCCCGCCTGTTTCCCTAGACGGGGCCTCGGTGGAGCGTGTTGTAACATTTAACGGTTCGGGACACGTACATGGCCCCAGATTTAATTGTTGCAGTGATGCTGTCAAACAACCTATTCAGAGCATATTGCTAATCGTTCGACAAGTGTCAACTGTGGGGGAGTTGTGCTAAAAAAGCGTTTAGTGACCCTAGAGTACAATATAATGATATATATAGTGTTCTGATGAGGTTCCTAAGATCCTGCAGCGCGTCCAGCATGTTTTATGAGATCATGAGATCTAGGGTTGTAGCCTTCTGCTTGCGCATCCGTAACTCAGATAATAGCATCCTCCGTACCTATCGGAACACTTGAACAGTCCGATATTAGGACACTGGGTGTCCGTGCACCGCGATAGAAACCTAAGATGATTTAATTTGTATATATATTAATATACAGTGTAAATATACACTATTGTGCAATGTTTTGCGTCATTTTATCTGTAATATATCATTAATAAATTCAATTGTTATAAGTTTTATTGTATACAATTTTAAGTGATTTTTATCAAAATTTCAATGTAATTTTGCACTATAAGCACAATTGTGTGTACGGGCGTTTACCTGAAAAATTAAGGACTTGATTATTAATGTGTCAAGCACAGGATAGATGAATTGACGCCACGTTGAATTTCGAAAACGAAATTGATTACAAAAACTACAATATTAACAATGTTTTTATAAAGTTTTGGGGATTCCTATATTGAATGATTCGTTTTGGAACATTGATATCCTTTCTGATATACACTTATAATTGACAAAACAAATTTCACCGATAATTAGATGAGAATTAAAATTAATTATTATTAAGTCGAATTTCATTAAATCGATTTTTTATTGTTTTACAAGGAATGAATTAAATTTTGTTAAAAGTTTAAAACAATAAAAATGTACATTGGAACAGGTCGAGATTTCACAATAAATAACAATGAACTACTACTGGTGTCGTTTTATTTTGATTGAATATCTTTCACTTAATTTTATAACACGACTTATAATTTCTAACTAAATATTTCCAGATTTAATTCGTAAAACATTTAACTTGAGTAATTAAACTAAGCAAGTATTCGATTCAGTTACGTCGGAATCCTATTTTGACATTGAAGTTAATTAAGCCTTAACGTTTTTCATTTTCTTAGCAGAATAGCGAGTGATACAAAATACGTCCGTGAAATACTACAAAAATCCGAACTGACGTCCCAATCAACCGAGACATCCACAGACTATTGTAAATTATATAACATGGCAGCTTGCAGGACCACAGACTAAAAATATATAAAGTTCGACTTTTAATTTGATGTAGTAGAGTGATGTAAGCTAAAGCCATTTTGCAAAATAATGATATCAGCATTATGTAACTTAATCGACCTATTTGTATATATTTTTCTCAGTTCTGTTCTAATTATGAGGCATATTGTTTGTATGAATTTTTTATTGTAATATCCATCGATAATATAGATAAATTACGATGTTAGATTTGATTTTCGTCCTCACAAAACCATTATCTAAATTTAATCTTTTTCCAATTACTTCGCTGAGGAACTGATTTTGCACGCACCATAACATTCTCCTTTACCTTGTGTCAATATATTAGCATCATATGATCTGTGGTGTCAACTTTTTATCAACCACAGACGACAAAACTTATAGCAAGTAATAATTTATTCAGGCAGACACAGATTAATAAGATGACAACTTCATATAATTTATATGAATGTCTCCTAATTCTCTTGCAAATAGCAATTGCATTCGTTTAGTTTTCTTATTAAGATTATTATTGGCTAGTTTTGCACTTACAAAACAATATATAATCCGATTTCAGTCATTTTCTTTAAATCACCTCGATTGCCGTAAATTCTACTATTTTTAAAAAACTATTACCCAAAATGGTCTTCAAAAATTAAGCTTAAAGGGGCGGGGCGAAGCATTTGTAAAAAATACCAATTATATCATCAGAAAAAATTTATTCCACTCAGTTACAATAAAATCCCTCTTAAATCTAATAATATGTACATTAAATGTCAGTCTATAAAGCCAGAGAAGACCTCTGTTATTAGTTATTCACTTTCATCAATTGTATGGATATTTATTCTAATAAATAATAAATGATATTTCTCTGGCCATGTGGCCCCAGCCGTGGACCAGCAAGGTAACATTTCAATTGCAACGGGTACTGACGATTTTTATTTTTAATGGACATTTCGACCCAATTACATTAATCAAGTCGAATAAGTGGCGGCGAGAAACTCTTGACAGTTGACACTTGACAGACACTAATGACAGATGAGCCTGTCAACTTTACGTCTATTTCATTTTGCGTTAACAAATGGAACAGTGAGTACCCGTTACAGTTAAAATGTATAATATCCGCGATGATATTAAGTTATAACACAGCAAGACAACGTATTTAATGGGTTGAATTCGGATGACATTAAGTACCCTCTGCATTTACACTGTAACGGGTACTCACGCTTTTGTAACTTTACCGATATTTCGACCCAATTATGTAGATCATGGTTACAATGAGACTGTGTTGAATTGCAGAGAATTCGGTTAGAATTCTCACTTGGGTGGGTCGTCATTACCAATTAGCCCATAGAGTTATCATGGGGTGAAGATAATGTTCCATGAGATGTCCAGTTCCTAATTTTGACTTGAGCAAAAGGATTAATGATATAAAACTGCCGTCCACAAACAACATGTCGAAGGTTAATCTTGACTCCCGTCTTCGCCGACAAGACCTCAGGTTGTCCAACAGCTATGAAGGTCCCGTCTGGGCCAAAGGGTTCTCATGAGGCAACAGCAGATCTCTGAGTAGTTTCTTGGATTTCTTCACGTTCTTAGCGGGCATTTTCATCTGCAAATTAAAATACAACCTGTTATTTTATATCAACTTGTATGTGGTGAGATATTGGAACGGTATAAAAATTTCCCTCCGTTGTGGGTCAGACGACTGCTGGGTTTTGTACAATCGAGCTTACTCATGCCTGGTTGTGGGATTCATATCTATAAATATATAAAATTCTAACTGATCGCTTTCTGTACATGAACATGAGAAAAACTATTATTTGGGACAGTTATTAATTCAATAGAACACAAAATACTAGCTGTTACAATTTTTGTCTGTGTGTCCGTGTGTTTGTGCGCGCTAATCTCAGAGACGGCTTAGCCGATTTCGTTGTGGTTTTCATGAATGTATTGCAGTGAGCGTCACTTAAACTTAAAGTATGTTTCACTGCGTCATCGTTCATCCATAAATAAAAAAGTTACAAGTCGATTTCAATCGACGCACATACTATTTGTAAGCGTAAGGGGCAGTCAGCTTGTATATAATAAACAACTCCTCACCCCGTAGTGCACCTCGCGCACGTGCCGGTACAGGCTCGAGTACCAGCCGAACGCGGCGCCGCACTGCGCGCACCGGTGCGGCGTCTCGCTGGTGTGCATCGCCACTATGTGGTACTTGAGCTTCGACGCGTTCTGGAACGGACGGACACACACGCACGTGTGTTCATTACACACCGAGTGTGCTACAATCATTGTATTATGTTAAACTGACAATCTTGTTGTTTATACAGGGTGTTGTGTTTCTTTTATCAGTAGCCTACAAAAGCGGAGGCGGAGACGGAGCCGATGGCTAGTCACTGGTGGACATCGCTCACAATTGATGGAGCTTACTGGTTCGACAGAGGGTCTGCTGTGGCTACCTCCAAGTTTACCAAAAGTTGTGTTTTTACTAGATATTAATTATCAGTCGCTTCGGTGAAGGAAAACACCCTGAATATTTCCTCTAACACATTAAAACAATAACAGGGGCTCTCAATTTACCTCAAATGTTAATTAAGTCTTAAGGTGAAATTGTCCCCCGGGCCAATCTCCCCTTGAACTTCGGTACTCGTGGTAATATTCACCACACAGAGCACACAAACGTTACGTCACAAACACCCACCGAGAACGAACGTTTGCCTGTCACAACGTCTGGCCTAGCCGGGAGTCACCCCGGGACCCCCCGCCCGGCGGGGTCACCACTCACCTGGTACGACTTGCCGCACACGTGGCACAGGTTATCCTTCTTCTCCTTGTTCGTGTGTATGTTCTGTGTGTGCACGTACAGCGTCGTGTGGCACTTGAACGCCTGGAACGAGCGGCGGGCATGTCATGTTTGTCGGGGACGTCACGGAGCACCGTAAGCGAGACTATCGGATATCCGAAATGAAAATATTATCGAAACCACAACCGGATCCGATAAAAAAGTTTCGGATAGTAACAGAGTCTAAATTAAACGCTTTATGACTGGTTTTCGATGTTTGAGCCGATACATTTATTATTTATTATATTAATTTTTAGGTTTTATTTCCATGATTATCATACTAAATAATACCTAGAAGGAAAGTCAAACTATTACCTTGTTACCTAGTAAATACATTATATACTTTCTAAAGGTCTAACATTCGTAACCGAAAAATCCGAAAGAACCGGATAATCCGAGACAATTTCCCATCAGCAACCGTAATCGAAACCGTTAAAACATCATCCGTTAAACCGTATATATATATATATATATATATATAATCGTATATCCGGATCCGGTGTCTAATATCCACCACGTTCCCGACCCGGCGCGACGAGCGCGCAGGCGACACAACAGACGCGTTCTGCTTACATTGTTGCATAGCTGACAGCGGTACTTGACCTTCTTGAGGTGCTCCCAGTCGATGTGGTCGCGCAGCCGCGTCTTGTCGACGAACTTCTTGCCGCACTCGTTGCACATGTAACTGAAAGCAGGACACGCGCGTACAAATGAACGTACGCAGCTCGCACACTCACACACAAACAACAAAACATGCACACAAGAACGCGCGCGCGTTACTTTTAAAACTGGAAGCGAATGTACATGACCAAAGGTAGCTCACTACGTTTCGCGCACGTATGTACGTACGCTTGCACGCACGCACGTACGTAATTACGCACGCAAGCACGTACTTACGCATGCACGCACGTAATTACGCACGCAAGCACGTACTTACGCACGCACGCACGTAATTACGCACGCAAGCACGTACTTACGCACGCACGCACGTACGTAATTACGCACGCAAGCACGTACGTACGCACACACGCACACAGGCACACCCGATAACACCGAGTAACAATCGTACAGATTCTGTTGGTGTCCGTCAATGTAACGATGATGTTTCTCGAAGCGATCCAAGCGCGAAATAGTTACATCGAATAGATTTTAACCATTGCGGGTGGGTACTCCCGCTTCTGGATTTTTTTTAATTTTTCCTGATACTTCGACTCGATTACATGGATCATGGTCCGGTGAGACAAAAAAGCCGACAGGTCAAATTTCCGGACCAGACTACCACAGTTGAAATATCGTTACAGTTACAAAAATCGTGAGTACCCGCTACAGAGTAAACGCAAAGGGTACCTAAGTTAATCGAAATTCAACCCATTGAATACGTTATTTTGCTGTGTGTCATATCATCGCGGATATTATACAATTTTGACTGTAACGGGTACCCACAGCTTTTTTGTTTATTTTTTAACGCAAAACGAAATAGACATAAGTCGACTGGCTCCTCTGTCAATAGCGTCTGTCAAGTTTCTCGCCGCCACCGCACTCTATGATATAGTAGTATAAAAAACATATGAAAAACACAAAAATCGTGAGTACCCGTCACAATTAAAACGAATAATGCCCGCGATGATACCACATTAAAATCATATACCAAATGGCGTTGACACACATCATTCCTGTGAGTCCTGTCAAGGCGTAACGTAACATCCAAGCAACTTACTTGTAGTCGCTCTCGGGCACGTGCCGGCGTGAGATACGCAGGTGCTGCCGGTAAGTCGCGACGGACGCGAACGTCTTGTCGCACTTCTCGCAGTACAGCTCGCCGGAGTCGCGCGCCTGCGGGAGCGAAACGCATTTAGACCCTCGGTTCCCAGGTGGGCCGCGTGGACCCCGGGGACCACGGAAGACGCGACGGGGGGGCTACGTTGGCGTGACACAAAATGGCGGCTCACAATTCGTAAACGGGGGTCCACGAACTGTATCTGCTTTCGATAGTGAAGAACTGAAATGTTGGCTCGACTTCACCTATCGATGTAGGCAGATAATATTTTGAGAAGTTCAGCGACTGCTACTTGTAGAAACTTTGCCGAGTTTTGGGAATATGGTAGAAATGTAGCTGCGCGGGGTCACCAGAACCAGCTAAATTTTGAAAGTGGTCTATGAGACAAAAGTCCCGGAACCTCTGATTTGGACAATCGCCAATGATGAATGTTTTCTCTTGTTCCTGTTCAAGTATGTGATTGTCACAGAGTACATTTTGTATAACTGAAACCATCGACAAAACTCCTGGGTACTCTTGTTTAGTCTACATTAAATTTTATCGTAAACAGCGCCATCTCTCGTTATGTTCGCTAACTATTGTACATATATGAAATGGCATATTTCTTCTAACTGGTATCGCTAACTAACTGATGTGTACGTTATTGCACTCGTCGTCCGTCTCAAAACTAGCGCTTATCACCATTTAGAAATTGTCTCAATTAATTTTGCATTATTTTAAAATGTGTACAATGATATTACTGGCCGTGAAGCTATATGGGCGTCTCTCGACGTTATATTTGTACACTTACACAAATATGCACTCGCTTACTCACTCAAGGATGCACGCATCCAAGCACGCAGGCGCGCACGCACGCACGCAGGCTCGTACCCCCTTACTCAATCATCCACTCGCTAACACAGGCAGACAAACACACCTAATAATGCAAGTGACTAAAACTTGATTACTGTATTCTTTGAAATAAGATGAATGTTTTTCAAAACGGCGGTACGACCATAAAGCTCCTGTCACTTAACTAGGCTCCGTTGCAGCACGAGTCGCCGGGTGTTGTCACAGCGACGGTGCTGACATCACTCAGATCCCCTGCCGCGGACCATTTAGCGACCATATCTTTGACTGTCTCCAACATATAATATATGTGCCGTATAAATGCCGACGAAGGAAATATCTCTGAAATTTGAACACTTCATACACGCACGCACGAACACACGTACGTATAATTCTGTAAATAAAACACGCAGTTTTATTACTTTGCAGCATAGTAACAACTAAATACAACCTTATGCGTCCTCATGTGACGTCCCAGATTCGACTTCCACTGGTAGACGCGACCGCACCGGGGACACGGGTACCGATTTTGTCCTCTGTGGAGGACGCTGGGGTGCACATGGAATCAATTCATTACAATTTATATTACACACGGTTACATGCGCAAAACTGTGATCTTTTAATTTGGTAACCAATACAAAAATCGTGAAAATCCGCTACAGTTAGAATATATATCTAAAACAGAGTCTCCCTCTTCTATGAGTATAAAATGCAAGTTTACACCGGGTTCTGGACCTGGGTTCGAATCCTACGCACATTTATGTTATCTAATGTGCATATCACAAATTAATTCTGTGAGGGAAAACATCGTGAGGAAACCTGCGCTTCTCCGGTTCTCCATGATATTCTCAAAGGTATGTAAAGTCTGCCAACCGAACGTACTTGGCCGGCGTGGTAAACTATAGCCTTAACCATGGCAAGAAGTGACTCTAGTTCAGTCATAGTGTAATACATTCGTCTGATGAATACCGGTAAAGAGGGTAGTTGTCGAGACGGGAGTATTACGGTGAACAGTCACTCTTGTGACGGACACGGTACGGAGCGGACGTGTGCAGGCGGCCGTATGTGTAGTAAAAACCCCGTGGGCGTGTCCCAGTGTCTCTTAACGTGAATAAGACTGAATAGATTTCACATATATTATTCCTCGAATGGCGATCACGCCTTGGCAAACGAAGCATGACACGCCCCCCGACCAGACGGAGTGACCCGAACAAGACAGCGGACGTCTGTTGCACTCGGAAGGCACAAGACCGATCAGAGATGCGCAATTTAGAGGTGGCCTATGTCCAACGGGGGACTTAGAGGGGATGATGGATGGATGATGGGGATCGTGTAGAAGTATGTCAATACTCACTTCCGATGGTACCTGTAAGTCTTCTTCGAGCTGAACGTCTTCCCGCAGTCGGCGCACGTCGGCTTCTCCGGCAGCACCTCCTTGCAACGCGGCTGACGCGTCTGCTTCTCGAGTCCGTTCACATGCTTCTGCAGCAAAAAAATGTATTTGTATGACAATCTCAATACATGTGACGGTCAACTTGACTGTTATGTTTAATGAAAGATTAGGTTGGATGAGTCTCTATTGACTGACACTGACTGATTGACTGACACTGACTGATTGACTGACACTGACTGAGGGTGTGAATGAGTTAATAAGTCTGACTGACTGAAAACATTGTAGGTGGAGCCATGTTAAAGCGTTAATAAAATGTCTCTAAAAAAGCAAGTTTGTCTGAGTGTTAATTTAAAATATGTGAAAAGAAGAAAAATAAAAGGTTTCACATGAGCTGTGAGAAAAAAGAAAAGCAGGAGATAGGGTTTGAAGGAAAAATGGAAACAATATATTCAGATAAGTTGATACTGTTTCAGATAATAGAAACTGTAAAATTAGGACTGTAATATAGTGTTATCGGGAAGGTGTTATATTTATATGGCCAACCCATGTCGAAATACATGTTAACATACTTGAAGTACTTTTTCTAAGCAGTAAAATGCATCCGTGCTGAGCTAGGACTGGTGGCAATTATACAATAACATTTCATCTGAATTGACAGAAATGTCACTGTAAATTCAAAACTTAACATGTCACAAGGAATCTTATTCAAATGACAATATCAAAGACCCTATCACTTGAACATGTGTTTGATAAAACCGTAAACTCTCAGTTACTCTCGAGTATAAATTATTCTCCTTGAGAGTCACATGTCACTTCTTCCAACGCTGCTTATGATTATATATATCGCTGAAACTACGGCACAGGTTGACTTTGGAAAAGTGTTTGTAAAATCATACTTCGGATAAAAAAATCCATTTCAATTTTAAATATACCTCAACACAACATACCTCCATTTTCACATCAGTGTACATCTCCTCCAAGTTGCAACCGTCTTCCCCCGCCACACTGCCTCTGTCTCCGTCCTGTTCCACAGCAAGTTCCCGGTCACTGGTGCCATCGGACAACGATGGCTCAAAGGAGCGTTCAGTCTTCTCCTTCTTTGTTTTGTTCTTCTTTAATTTAATTTTCTTTTTCACTTTCTTCTTACGCGCCTGAAAATTAGTTATTCCTATACAGTCTTTGACCGCACATCGCTGACAGCGCTGTTCACCTGAGCGTGAATTAGTACACGTCACGTCGCCGGACGATCGGAGGTGCTCGTTATCAATCGATTCATACATTCGTTTCAGTTAATATTCAATGAAGTTTTTATTTACACTTATTTATATCTAAATTATCAGCGGTGTCCCTCGACATTTTATAGTCCTTCGAGCCGGATGAATCAGCCACCTATGTAATGTATACCAGGGGCCATTTAGAACTATTTGTTTATATGGTTTTTACAACATAATAATTAGAATAACTAGTCCGTCTGTGTTAATTGAAAAAAAAAAGAGATGTGGTGTCCTGAGACACCAGGTAGGAAAAAAGTTCCTTCGGCTAATGTAAAATCGACACAATTTGCAAAAAAAAAATCGTGCTCAATTTTATGTAGGTTTTCTTGATTTTTCTCTTAAATTTTGCTGATTAGTTTTTATTTAAGTACAGGAAAGTATTTAGGAAATTCAGTATTTTAGGGAATAATAAATTACGTAAAATAAAAAAAAATCGTAATTCAAATTATCAACTAAAATAACAAAATATTAATATTATAAGTAATTCTTATTAATCAGTCTCGTCATTAAATTCTATTGCTGAAACTATTGGCTTGAGAAAGAGAAAGGTATTATACACTACTCGCTTGTGTATACGACTGTCGCGCCTGCGCACGTCTCATTTAACGGTTTTATTCCACGGACTTTTTCTTACGGTTTTACTATCACATTTTTTTTGTTCGGTCGCGCAGCAAAATCCCTATCTCCTCCAAGCCTGCCGTAAGGAACTTCGTTCCAATATGTCTCTTTATTTTTCTCATTTAACGGTTTTATTCCATGGACTTTTTCTTACGGTTTTACTATCACATTTTTTTTAGTTCGGTCGCGCAGCAAAATCCCTATTTAACGGATTTATTCCACGGACTTTTTCTTACGGTTTTACTATCACATTTTTTTTAGTTCGGTCGTGCAGCAAAATCCCTATTTAACGGTTTTATTCCACGAACTTTTTCTTACGGTTTTACTATCACATTTTTTTTAGTTCGGTCGCGCAGCAAAATCTCTATTTAACGGTTTTATTCCATGGACTTTTTCTTACGGTTTTACTATTTCCACGGACTTTTTCTTACGGTTTTACTATCACATTTTTTTTAGTTCGGTCGCGCAGCAACATCTCTATTTAACGGTTTTATTCCAAGGACTTTTTCTTACGGTTTTACTATTTCTACGGACTTTTTCTTACGGTTTTACTATCACATTTTTTTAGTTCGGTCGCGCAGCAAAATCCCTATCTCCTGCAAGCCTGCCGTAAGGAACTTCGTTCCAATGAGTAAAAAAAAATATATTAAACTTTTAAACAACCTGCTTATCTTTCTTTATCGGAGCAGTAACACTTTTCTCTTCCTTGCCATTATGCTTGTCTACTGTGAACTCATACGCTACAGTCTCAGGTTCCTCGTGAACCTCTTCCTTCTCAGTCTTCATGTCTTCCAACAGATCCATCTCCTCTTTCACTGGGTGAGGGACGCCTGTGTTTTGTATGTGATGCAGTTGAAGCCTTGGTTTTCTCGGCTGGGGGACTGTCGAGGGGTCCTGGAATATTTGTGTAAAAGGTTGAATGAAGAGGAGTGTTCAATGGATTTAAATAGAGCAAAGCTTAATAAAGCCTTTACATAGCTTAATAACACACAGAGCCTTTATTATACCCTCCCTATATGAATTTGTTTATATATCTTGATCAAACTTGATCAAATGTTAATAAAATACTTGATATTCATACACTCAAGTTCAAATACATTTTTTTACCATGTAGTGGATGACACTTGACATTAATATAGTTTTTTTTTATTATTAATTCTTTAGTTAAAATTATTTTTATTTTAATATTAAACACAAAAATATTTAAAAGTTAGATTATAAAGTTTATACGCCATCTATGATTCAACTGAAAAACTAAGTAGTGAACATTATCATGACACAATAAGACAGTTGGATGTAAGAAACGTAGAATCACTGTCACTTTAAAAATTTTCATTTATATATATAACTTTATTATTACCTGTTCTAAACATTGAAGTAGTTCCATGTAGCAACTTTGCACCTGCGCTCTGAAGTGTTGGAACCTCCGCAGCAGTGCATGGCATTCCCAGCATATATGGACGGACACTTGCATGCGACATTGTGTTTCCTGGTGTCCAGAATAATGGGTATGTCAATAGAAAGTTTAACATAACAGGTCAAAATAAAACATTTACATACTCGTAACATAATGAATGGGCTGATAAATTGATGAGAAGAGTAGTCATGGAGTCCACAAAGAGTTCTGAAACTATGGTGGATACAACGGAAGCCTGTGTGGACTTTGAGAATGATGCGGCTTTTAATACTTTGATTGGAGCCTAAGATATAACAAGAGACATAGAGAGAGAGGGAGATAGAGGGGGGAGGGGAGATGGGAAGAGAGAAAGGGAGAGAAAAAACCGTAAATAAGATACCTACTTTCGTGGGATTTCGGATTAACTTGCCCAGTTTCGAATCTTTATGAATATAGTATAAGTTTTAGTTAGACGGTGGTCATTATTTATGCTACAGTACGATTATTTAACTTTCATTGACGCGAAAACCTTAGTAAAATATAGTGACGGCCAGCGGAGCACGATTTAAAAAAACGTCATTATTAAAGATTTCTCGTGTTATAAGTACCTTAAGGTTACTTCTATGCAATTATACGAAAAAACTTACCGTTATTTCATTCAAGATTTGTTCATAAATACTGTTTAGTTCTGTTTCAGTAAGTAAATACAGATTTCGGCCTGAACATAAGCACGCCGTACACAAGTCGACCATTTTAACGTAAAAATACAGCTTTTATTTATTTCACGAGCTCAATTATCAATTTGGTATTGATACTTTTGTGCCCTGGTGCATTTATTGTGCTTTAATTTTAAATAATTACTACGCAAAGCCATAAAAAATACATCATTCGATGCATAAACACAAACAACGAACCACAGACTTGGGACGGAAACACAGAGTACGTAAAATATTCTTCTGAGTTGATATAATCTAACCTATTTTGTATCATAAACCTAATATATACTAGTATATTATGTTTTGTATCAGTGACTGACATAATTATTGCTTTATTAGTATATAAATGTGTTTTTACTATTCCATTGATTTTACGCTAGTATACCGAACTTATTTTGGTGGTCATTTCCTGATTTTTTTTCATTGAATTTAGAATACCAAGGGGTTTTTTTTTATTTCACGAGGATATACTCCCCTGATTTTCAATTACCTCACGTACAGTTCGACTCATATGTTGTATCTCTATTATTCTTTATTATTACTGTTATTAATGTAGTGATTCTTATTATTCATGTAAATTATAGTTAGGTCCATCCCATTGACTTCTATTTTATACAATTATTTCAGTCTAAAAAATTTAACCTATCTTTTGATTTTTTTTATTGTAATTTATGTTTTTACTGCTTAAGCTTCAAAGTTTGTTGCATTTGAAAATAACTAGAATCTAATATCATCATATCTACTAGAGTGATCGTTCACCCTAGAATTTTTCCACTGCTGAGCTTGGGCGTCTTCTAACAATAAACGCTACGCTGGCCAATGTGCATTGGTAGACTTTAACTTTGGTATCACAGACATGTATGTTTACGCACCATTTTTTTCTTTAACGAAGTAACTGGTGATTAATTTGTAATCATTGCTCCAAACTCAACTCAAATTTAATTTGGTTTTAAAAATTTGGTAATTTTGACAATCCTTACCACGTCAATGTCATTGTGCCCTCTAGTAACTTGTGTAAAATAAGTATATAACATAAATGAGCATTTACAGAACATTAGCAACTGCATTCTTAAGTTCGAACATAGATCTATTGTTACTCATTTCGCTCATTACCTCAGAAGTAAAAGGTAGGCGTTTTATCTTTAATGTACATATCCTTGGTTACGGTTTAAATTTGATGTTTGGTGTTTAGGATAGTAATTTTCCGTATCATTTACTAATTATTAATTTACCTTAACTATTCCAGATTTACAGGTCTTTTTTATAATATTTGTTTTTGTGTACATATGTAATGCATGTTTTTATTCTTCTTTGTTTATGATGATGTCTACTGATTATCCTTTTTTTTTAAATTGTATCGGGCAACAGTGTTTACTCGTTTTTCAGACAGAACACAGGTAAACTTATTTCTTGCGATTCTGTGGCAATAATAATAAATAAATTACTAGTATCTCCAAATAATCTGTGGTTGTATACTTTTGTTGAAACTGTATTTTTTGACATTATTGTAATACGATGGTAAATAAATGGTTTCAGAAATTAAAGTAACATTAAAAACAATAAATACGAAAGATAATAAAATATGGAAACGATGTAAAACCGTTTAAATAAAAATGAATGCATTGTGTTCAACATGCCTATGTTCGGGTCGAGATTTGTTTTTACTTATCGAAACCGATCTAAGAAATATCTACGAACAAATTTTGAATGAAATATCGGTAATTATGCTTAAAACACATTCAACATTGATTGAAAATCGATTTTTATTAATTAGAATCAGATTGCAATGAGATTATGTTCATTCTATATTTGAATTTTACCTAATGGATTTATTTTTAATTTTTTCAAATATAGAAACACGTTTATGTCGAGACTGGTATTCTACATGCAGTTTCAGTATTGACCGTCTGTGTAATTCGGGGTTTTAAATGTGCTGCGATGTTTGCTAGCCATCCAATGTTACCAGTATACTCACGTAACGTAATCTTCTGATCTGTCAAATTATTCTGGATTCCAGGAGACAGAATGTCGTTTGCAAGAGGTCGTTCACATCTGCTGGGAATGCCACGCACTGCTGCGGAGGTTCCAGCGATTCAGGGTGCAGGTGAAAAGTTGCTATGTGGACCTGCTTCAGTGTTTGGAACAAGTAAGTTACAATTAAATTGACAAGAGCGAGAAGTTGACCAAAAAAGCTGGTATTTTACTTACATTTTTTTTTGTCTCTTGAGGAGCCTTTATGTGTAACTTGGACACGGTGATCAAGAAGGTACAGCAAATGTGTAGTGTTGCAGGCTGAATCTATACATATAATAAAATTCTAACTGATCACTTTCTACATGAATACATACATGAATGATATATGAGACAAAACATTATTAGAGTCCTTTATTAACGCAATAGAACACGGAAAAATAGTTGTTACGAATTTTGTCTGTCTGTGCATTTGTTTGTTTCATTGCAATCCATCCATAAATAAAAAATTATAAATGAATACTCGTATTTCTAATTAACAGAACGAGAAAAACTCAGTCCTAAAACAATGCAGGTGTTTTTTCTAAGCTTAAGTTAAATTAAAATTCTATGAATGCATAGGGCATCAAGTGGTGTGCGGTTACAATTTTCTCTCACATTAATATAATACTTCATCGAAAATAAAAACTGATGTATGTTTATCAGTTATTGACTTAAAATACAATTTCCCACTCAATCTTGTTATCATCTATTGAGCACCAAAGTGATTGAGAGATTTAAATTGTTCCTGAGCACTTACAGTTGAGACTAATGAAAGATGAGAGCCGAAAACTAATAAGGTTGAATCTGTAAATAAAATAATTTTTGAAAATGCTATTTATGTTTTTATGGAATTTTTATATGTATGTACACGATATATGGAACTTTTGCCTTGGCATTTTTTTAAGTGAAATATGGGCGAGTTGCTATGTCTGACATAAATATTCCAGGGTCCCTCAACCATTCCACAACCAAGACGACCGAGGCTTCAAGTGCATCACATACAAACTACATGCATCCCAGACCCAGTGAAAGAGGAGACAGTTCTGCTGGAAGACATGAAGAGTGAGAAGGAAGAGATACACAATGAACCTGAGACTGTTGTTTACGAGTTCACTGTAGACAAAGCCAGTAATAAAAAGAATAATGCCGGTAGGACTAAGAAATTCAAACAGGTAGGTTATACGAAAAACATCTGTGTCACTATACTTTGGATTTATTGCTGTGGAAATGCTGTGTAAGGAAAGTTTTTCTAAATCATGGAACCATGAAATTAAACCCTTAAAACAATAAATGAGGGTAGTTGTGTAATACAAATCTTTGTTACAAACGAATAAAACAAGTGTTTTGGATGCACTTACTTATTATTTGCGAACATAACAAATAAAAGTATCCCCTAAAACAGTAATATATAAAGCGCCTGATAAATTTATGTGAAGGAAAACCTTTTCCTCTTTTTGACTTCTGTTTGTCAGCCAATTTATTTTCTTTTGGATATTGACAAGCTTCAGTGTTATCAAAAGAAATAAGAGGCAGGGGTTCTAGATCCCACCCTGCTGGAATTTGCTGAGCCCTGTACCACTCAGTTTAATACAGAGGGTATTTGAGCATAATGGTGTAGTTCTTTTCTGGCCTCCCTCAATGCAATACTTCCACAAGCATCCATGAAATCTATGTCTCGGTTGTCAAAGACCAAGTAGAAGAAAGTGGCTCTCCCTTCTTTTTTTCTTGTATAAAATGGCAAGCCTGGAACTAACAGAACCATAAAATAAACGTAGGTTAATAACATGCTTCCTAATTGTTCTATGTTTAAAAGATGTTCTAAGGAGTTTCTTTCACCCTTCCTTCTTAGTGTTAAAGCACTTTTTCGAAACTGTTTAGGCAAACTATGACGTGCATAGGTGTTTTTTACGAAGATATCTGTTGATTAAATGATTTTTAATTTGAATTCTTAGCAGACAATATGACACTTTTCATCTTAAAGACATTTAAGGGCGGTGATGGCTACTTATTGATCAGGTGGTCGTTTGGATATGTTACCATCCAAATACCATTTCAGCTAAGTTATGACTGGTATTATGCACCTGTTCTGTGTCAGGAGGTACCACAGTTGTCATTAGTTTATTATCTTGGAACAAAAAAATTCTTTCAGGCACATAAGATTGGAAAATTTAAAAAGAATAAGCAGCAGAAATATACGAATGAACGCCCTGTAGAGCATGTCATCTCTGATGTTGATAGAGAACTTGGAGTGGAGAATGGAGATGGACTTAGTGTGGATGGATGTGACTTTGAGGAGATGCACACTACTAGAGAAAGTGAGGTATGTTCTGATGTGAAATATCTTGTATATACATAGATATTTGCTTAAATTCTGGCCTTTTTTTTTAGTTTATATATAAGAATAAAAAATTGACTAAAATTTTCAAAATTTATTTTCAAGATAATTTGTTTATTGATATATTGGCAAAATTTGTTATATTTCCCATATGTTTTACTACTAAACCTATCGAGATGCGGTTTGAACCATTGAAAGCCTATCAATAAACTTAAAAACGATTATTAAATATTTATTCCAGATAGTAGTAAAGCCGGACCTGCATGTTACAGGAACTGTACAAGATGGCAATACACAATGTACAGCTGACGACTTTAGTGAATCTGATGATGAGCCATTAGGGTTGAAGAGGAGTGGTGCTAAGCCCAGAGGTAGACAGAAGAAGAAGGTAACAGGTATGGTTAATTGTATTAGTGAATCTCTTTCTAACTTCAGCATCCCCCTCTCCTGTCTTGCCCTTCTCGCTTTTTCTCACTCTCCCTTTAACGCCGCTCTCTTCACCCCTATCCCATTCCTCTATCCTGTCTCCTCTCTCTTTCTCGTTCGTTTACCTTTCTGTCTTTCTCTTTCCTCCTTCATCCTCTCTCCCTCCCCCAGTACCCCCTGCTATATACTGAAAGACAAGAAAATTTGGGTTGTATGGGGCTCTTTGAATTGTCTTGTTTGCAATGTTGGACATTGAGGTATAATGCTGAGATATCAGCACTCCACATATTATTTTAAGCCGTAATGGGAGTTCTTTTAAGAATTTCTTCACATTGTCGCTCCCGTAGTCAACGTTGGACTCTCATTGGTTTCAAGTTATAGACATTTCACAAGCGGTTTGTCCTTGTCTGCGCCGTTTCGCTTACGTCACTTGCCCGAATGAGAGGCGGTGACGTAGTCGGCCAGATCGATTGTGGGGTGGTGAAAACGAACACGACGACGCAACCAACTCCCACAGTGCCCGTCGAGCCGGGGAGCGCGGCGTCCAAGAGGGAGAAACCCGCCGGCGTGGTGAACAACAGCCGCGTCAGCCGCAAGCTGCAGCAGCTGAACGTGGCGCCCGACCAGCTGGAGATGGTCGTGCTCGGCTGGGAGGAGGTACGTATCTATACAGATGTATCCAGCCTTATGCGGGGAACTGTATCAACTAATACAGTGGACACTTGGTGGGATTTTCAGGACTCAATTTTACAACTTTTAAATTCTGCACGCGCACTTATCATTGTACGAGCACTCATAATTGCACGAGCACTCATCATTGCACGTGCACTCATCATTGCACGCGCACTCATCGTTGCACATGCACACATTTATGACAACACACACGGTTTGAACAAGCGGATGACGTCACTGCCCCGCCAGGTGGAGGCGGAGAGGCAGCGCGCGCTCGCGAGCGACACGTTCACCCGCCACCTGTACAGGTGCGAGCGGTGCGCGGTCGGGTTCAACCACCGGTGCAAGCTCGACGACCACATGAAGAAACACGATCCGGTAAGTGGT
>PDGT01000097.1:428544-456463 GCA_003671415.1 Megathymus violae | reverse complement strand
ACTTACTGTAGTCAGTAGTTTGGAGGCGGCGTTCAACGTGGCTTTAGTGGGACTACTAGCCTCGCTAGGACGACATTTGGTTAATGTTCGTACTTCGAGCCAAAAATAGCAGAAAATAGTAAAAAAAAAACGATTTAAATTTAATTACGCTCAGTGCATCGAAGTGTGGTTATGATGGGTGGTGTTACCAGTTATGGTAAGGAGGATGGTGTGTTGGTGGTGAAAGACCTAGGTGAGCTAGGTCGCGCGTGTAGTCGTGGTGCAGGTAACACGAAACGAAGAAACAAAAACGGTCCGGACATAAACAGTTTATTTTACGAGCACAATAACAGTTTATACTACACGAAACATAACACGAGAAAATAACCATAGAATAAAGAAGGAGAGAGAGTGATAGACACACAGGAAACAGTCTTAACATTAAACACAAGCAAAACAATATTTAGGCACAGCGAAAGCACTAGCAAGCGTAACGTAGTTGAGCGATCAAGCGACACAGGTATTGCGCGGGACGAAAGAAAGCCAACTGTCGGATGGCGAGCGCGGACTGAGCAGCGCGCGCGCCGGCCGATCCCGTTAGCGGGGTGTGAGAGGTGCGGAGAGCAGTGAAACCGCCGCGCGGCTGCCCAGCCGGTGCTGGCAAAAATCGGCGAGTAAAGTGGCGCGTTGACTCCAAAACACGCCAGGTTCGCGTCCGCGTGTGTGTGTTTGAGTGGGTGTATGTATGTGTGTGATATGTAATGTGTAATGTATATAAAGTATAAACATAATATAATACGTAAGTGTAAGTGAGTGTGTATATGTAATATATATTATAAACTACATAAATACGTATGAATGTGGGACGAAGGTGCCCACAGAAGAAATCACCTAAATACGGCAATATAATACCCGTTATTCGGTACCTAGTATCAACGTGATGCCCGGTATCACGGCCGTGGCCTCGCAGTCCTCAGGTGGCGTCGAGTGCAGCGCGTGCTCCGTCCGCTGCAGGGACGCGCACGCGCTGGCGGCGCACAGGAGGAGGCATCGCGTCAGGTGAGGTGTCTGAAGTTTTATTATTTGCTTCGATCATCAATCACCGGCCGCAGGTGGTCGTCGTCGTATTTGGTCACAAGTCGTGTCGTCACGAACACCCACGACCCGAAGGCAATCGGTATGTAATTATTATTATGATGAGTTAGGTTAAAACTTTGTAATTGCCATGTGTTGTTTTAAAAGATGTGCCGAGGAGTTTCTTTCGCCGTTTCTTCTCATTAACGTTAAAGCACTTTTCGAAACGGTAGTAGAAGCGAAATATGGCGTGCGTAAGTGTGTTTACAGAATGTCTATATTAGTTGACAGTTTGTCGCCTCTCACACACTACATGATGGGGAACGGTTGTCAAAAGATACGTGTACGTACGTATAGCAGAGGGCATGTACGTACGCACGTAAGTACGCACGCTTGCACGTATGCGTGTAGGGATGCAAGCTCACATAAAAACTCTCGTATTATAATAGACACTCACACTTCAACAATAGAATTCCATATTTGCTCGGAAGCGACAGACAGAGAGAGAGAGTCGCACTAAGGGACCACAAACTTTTTCCTTAAGTAAAAAAATCTGTCAGTCCATTTCTACCGCTAAATGTTATCTATACACAAGTCGTGTGGGTGTGTGTCGGTAGATGGCGCTGTCGCTCGTGCGGCGGCATGTGGTCGCGTGCGGCGGTCGCGGCGGATCACGTTGCGCGCGCGCACGGCGGGAGCACGCCCACACACACGTGCAACGTGTGCGGGCATTTGGAGACGTGAGTCGGGATCGCTTATTTGCCCTTTTACCGCGTCGTGGTCCGCAACGCGTCAGGGATTTATATATGTCGGCTACTAACATAGTAGATCTATTATCTGCTAATAATCAAAAAGTATTGAAACAATTCTGTACTTTCAATCTGTGCATATAATAAAATTCCAACTGATCGCTTTTTGTACGTGAAGGATATATGAGAAAAAATATTATTGGGGATTGCTATTGTCTGTGTGTTTGTGCGTTTGTTCGCGCTAATCTCAGAAACGGCTTTACCGATTTCATTGTGGTTTTCACTGATGTATAGCAGTAAGCATGAATTAATATTTAAAGTTCCTTCATTGTAATCCGTGCATAAACAAAAAAGTTATAAATGAATATTAATTCCGATTGACAGAACGAGAAATAGCCAGTTCTGAAACGATGCTCGTGCTATTTGTAATAAGGCGTAGTTATTCTGAAGCGAAGCGAGGGCGGTTTGATAGTATTTTAATACTATTTTAGAGGCGTAAGCACACCGTGGAACGGAATTAATTATGGACTGTATTATAAAAAAAACCAACGGTCTGATGTCCAATGTGATTATAAATAATGGGAACGGAGTGTCCGGAACCACCCAACCAACTCGGATCCACCCAATCAGCTCTCGTCTGACTCGAAATGCCGATTGGCAGCCCACGGTCAAAAGCTCTAATCTCAACATTTAGTGGCATCCTTAAAATGACACATAATCTCCCCATCCGACAACACCTTCAGTGTTAACTTTGGAGCGGACACTTTTTTCCCTAAAGAAGGGTCGCATCCGACGGCATCGCACGGCCAAAACCATTTCAGGTTGGTGTTTAGTGGGTAAGAGTTTCACATAACCGGCGCAGCCGGCTGCACTGGTATGCATGAGCATTCATCATCCTCCTCCCGTAAGAGGGGAAAAAAAAAACCAACGGGTCATTCGATCGACGGCGGTTGCCCGGTGCACACGCTGTGTCGTGATAATATTGAAAGTCTTATTTTTAATCAATGTAATTCTTTTTTTTTATGGTAATAGCCGACAAACGAGCAGACGAGCCACCTGATGGTAAGTGGTCAACGTCGCCCATGGACATCAGCAAGGCCAAATGTATCGCTGATGCGTTGTCGGCTAGGAAATGAGAAGAAGTAAGAAAGAAAGTGCTGTCTTAAGCCCCCAGCCGGAAAACGACGAGTCGTTTGGCGGCTGACTCGAGCGGGAGGGTGATAGCTAGCCAGGCAGGCTTCACGGAAAGATAATAATACCAGTAGTAGTAGTAATATTAATGACTTAAAAATAATACTGATAATATAATCCTTACGCGAAGCCCTACCACCGAGCAGGCTGGCTTCTGACGCCTCTTACGACACCCTGTTCTGCCAGCAAGGGATTGGGGGAAGTATTCTAGGCTGCCCCAATTATTAGTCAAAATAATATAAAAGTTATAAGAAGAAGAACATGTTATTTTTATGAAGGTATCCCTTTCCGCTTACATACACATGTACGATGAATGAATATTTCAGTGGGTGTCGATATATAATATTAAATTCCAGAACGCTGGGCAAGCTCCGCAACCACATGAAGAATCATTCGGAACGGCAGAAGTGCGAGCTTTGCGGCAAGACGTTCCGCGACAGGACCTCATTGCGGACACACTTGTTGTGAGAGCTTTTTTCATTTTTCTTTTTGGTTTACACGGACAAATCACATTATTATTGTCTGTCAATTAATTTAAGAAATATAATGTGAATTAGTCAGTTAATTGATCCATAGTTAGTGTATTGATCAGTTAATTGATCAACAGTTAGTGTATTGGTCAGTTAATTGATCAACAGTTAGTGTATTAGTCAGTTAATTGATCAACAGTTAGTGTATTGGTCAGTTAAATAATTAAAAATAATATATTTATCATTTAATTAATAAACAATGAGCATGTTAATGTTAGTTAAGCAATCAATAATGAGTAATTTAATCAATCAATCAATCTTTATACGCGTTCATTATTTTATCATGTGACAACCAAAAAGTGTGACCTTACTTTAGTAAACGGAAATCGGTTTGTGACTATCAGTGAAACTCATGTCCAAGCATTCTTACCTTTAAAGCAATCGTCTCGTTCCCCAGTATCCACAAGGGTGAGAAGGAGTACTCGTGCCCTCGGTGCGAGAAGCGGTTCCTCTTCAAGCGCGCCCTGGAGGTGCACCTCGTCACCCACCTCGCCTCCGCTCATCTGTACTGTCACCAGGTTAGTTGTACGACGGAACAGGTACAGTGTGCACGACGGATACGCTTAGAGAGGTGAACAGTGCGGGGGAGGGGAGTTCCCGAATCTCTGACGACGTTTCGGGAAGAACGTTCAGGGTTAGCGCGTTGTGAAATTAGAAACGCGTGTACTGGTTGATGATTTGGAGGCGATTGAAATCATAAAAGACGCTGTTATGAAGCTTATATGTCATTACTGGGATAGATTTGTACACGATTTGCGCTGTAATTATTTCTTCGTTGTCGCTCACTCCCGAACCGTCCCGGGTTCGATTCCCGTCCGGGGCAAACCCGCGCATGCATGGGTGGATGGTGGCTGATCTTGTCGCGTGGCGAATGTTTGATAAGACGGTCTGCTTGTTCCAGTGCGACATGAACTTCAAGAATCGCATGTCGTTCAACCAACACATGAAGTACAACCTGAAGCACATTGATCCGGCGCGGCTCAAGTGAGTGATTACCTCGCCCCTCTCACCACCCCGAACCACCCTCCAGCACTATTTAAATAAAAAAAATCATAAAAAAAATATAACTGAATGTCGGTAGACGGTTGATGATTGTAATGCTTAATAATAATCAACAGTACACTGTTTCCTATTTTCTCTTGTCGCTTATCTTATCCTCTCGTATTTTCTCCTCGCGCGTCGAGCTTACGCTTTCCGGCTCTTCTGGTCGTTTACACTTCACGTCTCCTTTTCTTGTCACCAAAACATCTCTCGCCATCCGTTATTCCCTCCTCCCTCCTCCCTTCATCCCGCGTATCTTCGCGCCCACCGACCGTTCGTTCACCCCGCTCTCGACGTCGCCAGGCACGCGTGCGAGCTGTGCCACAAGAGGTTCGTGAAGGCGACCCGCCTGCAGGAGCACAGGCTCGCCGTGCACCTCAAGGTGACGCCGATCCAGTGCGCGGTGGCCGGGTGCAACTTCGTCAGTATATACACACGAACACACGGGTGGTGGTTCACCGTTTTGTATAGTTCCATTGTGTGTGCGGTGCGCACGAGTGGTCAACTATGACTGCAACGCATATGTTTATTTTCATTAATTTCGTATAATTCTAATGCGTATTATATAAAAATTCTGATTAGGTGTCTACACACATTCGCTGTGTAAACGTTGATAGTGACAAATTTCGTACTGCTCCGTCTGTACTCAGTGGTAAAAAGGGGTACAAAGTTTTTGCTTCACGTGATAGCATCTGGACAAACACGGGTATTTGGAACATTATTAATGCTATTTATAGAACGAGCAAGCGACTGACCGACCTAGGTGGCGGTAGGGGTGCTGAATACTCTAGGATTCCCTGTGTTGCGGGTGACGTCGACATACACAAATATCACATCCCAAACACCCATGACTCGAGAATAAACATTTATCTGTCGCATAAACGTCTGCCCGGCCGGGACCGAACTCGGGCCGCTCGCTCGGCAGGCAGCGTCACTACCAACCGGGCTATGGGTTCGACGAAATTTTGAGAGTGATCTCTTCAGGTGTGTTCAGGAAATTAATTTTGCCCAACCCGAGTACAGCAGGCGAGCTCGGCCATTGAAGTGTTCCACGTGTTTCGACAAAAAAAACCGCTTGTGTCTGTACACGTGTGTGTGTGTGTGTGCGTGCACGCAGGCGTGCTCGTCGCGACCGGTCCTCCGCACGCACGTGCGCATGCTGCACCGCGACGCGCGCGCGCGTCGGAATCACGTGTGCGACATGTGCGGCAAGGCGTACACTGTGAGTCGTGTTGTTTACCAGTTGGGATTTGGGTTGGTTTTATTTATTTCATTAATTTTGTACACACAACAAAATTACAGGGAACCATTTGTGTCTGAAAAGTTTGTATGAGGGCATTAGTTTTTCCTGACCAGAAGATCAGCTCCGGTACACACAAAAAATACAAAAGTGCGTAACTGAATTAGCATTCGAATTAAACATTATTAAATTAAGTTAAGCATTAATATGACCACAGTCAGAATGACTCGACGTTAAAGGCGATTATGATAACTATGTCCGTCTCTGTCTCGTACACGTGATCTGATAGCGGAAAGAAAGTTAGCTGTAGTTTTGATTGATTGTCTTTTGTCATTTTGACAGGCTGACACGTCAGGTTTTTTTTTTATTGCAGGCAAACATAATTATCCTGCAATGCCACCTTCGATGTGGCGATGTTAAATTACTTTTGATTCAAAATATATTGAATTAGGTTAGGTTATATTTTATTCTCATATCATCGCGGATATCGTATATTTTAACTGTGGCGGGTACTCACGATTTGTGTTAATTTTACCGTGACCACGATCCAATTGGGTCGAATGGAAATATCGGTCAAAAACCGTGAGTATCCGCTACAGTTAGAATTCACACAAATTGTTAGATGGCGCCACCATATCGGTTGGTTGCTTGATTGACCTAATTGATTTTCTGTGACGCACGGGCGTCAGACTAAGAAGAGCTTGGAAGGGCACCTGCGCACGCACACCGGGGAGAGGCCTTTCCGCTGCACGCGGTGTCCCGCCGCCTTCGGATACGAGGCGACGCTCTACAATCACAACAAGCTGGTGCATCTCAAAAATAAGGTGACGCTCAAATTTATACTAACTCTTAAACTCTTATTAAAACTCCATCATGATGTGACGGAACGATTTTGTATCTGTTTTGCTCCTCCGTACAACTTATTGAGCTTCAGTGTTACCAGTATATTTATTTTTTTTGGAAAAAGATAATTATGTAATGTTTGTAACAGAGTTTCGACCACTAGTTTTTATTATTCTGCGTTTGTAATAGGGACAGTGTGTGAAGTGCATTTATTTATTTTACTAAGACTTTCATACAAACATGGGTCTTGACCCATGACTTTCAGGGGGAATTCCCAGGAAAATAATTTCAAACGAACTTGATAGTTATGAACACAACAAATGTTACAATTAAAAATATTGTATATAAAAATTACACTATTAATTAGTTACACTGGTTGATGTAGAATTTATTATTATATGATTTATTATTATACGGAAATCCTAATAAGACATTTTATGGAAACGCAAAATTTATTTGAATTTTATGCAAATAATTATTGCCATTTTGAAATGTTTGATCTTTTAGGTGACATTAAAGTTATTGCCGTGTCTAGATACTGAATTTATTATGTCGACTTTGTTGGTGTTACCGCCTAATAAGTAAAAAAATATCTGTTGAATTTTCCTCATCATCAGAATCCATAACTTTCATCGGTGAAGAATAATCAGATAATGCCATGTTTGTACACACATTAGTTTTTTTTTATTTATCTGTCATTTCAGACTACCCCCAATCGTACCACGAATGTACCCTCATCGAACACGGATCCGTCGACAGTGGCGCTATCTTTGCATTCAATATGGCCGTAGCTGTTCAATTATTCCAATTTTCCAATGGCAACATTCAACACATGCCTGTGTACAGATTAAACAAGCGAGCAAGAGAAGAAACGCGTTCCCGAATCTCTTTAAAGGGTTTAGAGAAAATATTTCAGGGTATTTGCATTGTAAAATTTTACGTCATCCACAGTATAGTTATTTTGTTTTGTTATTGTTTTGTATCTAGTGACAGCCCTATCTGAATAACTTAAATGACTAGATAGTGTTTGTTGGAGAACGGGTGTGTTCCTGTCACTTCACTAGGGTCCGTCGTGGGACGGGTTGTCGAGTGTTGAGCGACGATGCTGCCATTACTCACGTCACCGCGTCCGTTCGGCAACCGTCAACAACACACATTTGTTTTTAAAGTACTTACATCGAGCAACAAAAGGCATTTATATTGTGAATTTGTGTGAATTTAAACAACTTTGCGGTGTTATTTTTTATATTTTATTTTTAACTAGGTGTCGAAATATTAATTGTTTTGTACTAAATAAAGAAAAAAGTGTACTTATTTTTTTTTTAATCATCTCATTGTAATGCGAAATTTTAATTTGTTTTGAAACTTAATATATTGTACTTAATCTTTTTGTATCTGGAATTTATATCTACCTGTATGTATAGAGTAAGCTTCTGAAAGTATTGCCAGTAGTAAGAATTCAATGTAAATGAAATATTTTACGTAATTTTCGTTTTAATTCTCTTCCTCTGAAGTGTGATATCGAATTACAGATTCTATAGGTCTAGTTTTCGAACTACAGTAGAAATTATGTTCGCAGTGGTAATACATATTAAATTACATATAATACAGGGTAATAAAGATGACATTAATGAATAGATAATCAAAAATCATACTTATTTCATGTATAATTATTTTGTGCGTGTATATGTCACTGAACTCCAAACGGCTGGATCGATATTGATGATGTTTTGTTCACGTGGGTCATTGGATGATTTAGATTAGAAAAAAATATAGTATTTATCAAAAAAACAAATGACAAAGTATTCTGAACTCACTAACAGCACACAAGTAAACTTTCGGGCAGGACGACTGTGGTCCGTTTGTATTAAATAGAATGACAGATTAGCGATACGCGGGGGCTAAAGTTTAATACTAATACCTCATAAATATTACAAATAGGTTAGTGTTTAAATTTGTCGATGGTTATATACACTACTCATGTTGTCTATGGACAATTGTTCTCTTCACCGTGATGTCAGCATGGCGGTTACGCGAAATTGTTAACACTAATTATCGTTTATTTTTCATTTTATCGTGTCGAGCATATTATGCAAGAGCCGTAATTTATTTTTCGAGTCCAAGCGGGCAACTTCTTGTTTTCATGTATAATTTACCGAATGTCAGTCACAGTCACATCTGTCAAAAAAGTAGTGAATGAGGGAGATACCGGAATTCATCATCGAGGAGTTTGGAGGGCGAATACGATGCGAGTCTGTACTTCATTAGTTGTAGTTTGAACAGCGAATATCACGTAAGTTTGCGTACCATTAGTTAACTCGTGCCCAATTATCTCTTTCTCTTTCTCTGGACTGTGTAATAATTTCTACAGACTTACGTAATTTTAGACAGATCGACACGAATATAAAAAGATAAAATAAAAATTGTAGGTAAATGTTTAGGTTGGTAAAAAAAAAACAGGAGACAATTACACATTTATTCAGCCAATTGATACGATGCGTATTGCAAACCACCTGTGTTAGTGCTGTCAAGAGCTGCGCACGCACCGTCCAAGCTGTACACGGACGTGGATCCGCGCCAGGTTTGTATGAACTGTGCGTCTGTTGAAAACGGATCCGAGGTGGTTATATCCAGGGGCTCTTCCTTGAGTGGTAACACCAGCCTATAAAGTAAAAACCTTCTAGAATCAACTGTGTGATGTTTTAACGCGTTCTGGTTACTTTCATAGACGGTTCCCTCGGCCCCATCTTGATGCCGGCGCTGCAGATACACATAGGCGGTGGCAACTAACCATTAGATGGTCTGCTCGCTCATTGTTGACAAAAATATGTAAATTCTTGATTGTAAAGTAAATTACGTTGTCCTCATTAGTGTTCCAACGGTAATAGGACATGAAATCCTGCAGAAAGCGAGTCCATCGCATCTCGACCTGCAACGCGTTAAGTCGCTTCTGGTTCTATGAAACTTTACAACTATGGTGTTACTATAGCCCTTTAGTCAATTGTTCCGTATGTAAATTGTTCAAATACCCGCAATATTATTTGTTTATGGTCGTTATTGTTGAAAAACGAGGATGCGGGTGTCCTGTTCATCCAAAAAACTATGGAGGATTCGGTGCAAATCGAAAAAGAAACTACTAATCGACTTGCTGAATGATACGGACAACACTGAATTGTAGAAAGGACAAATTTAATTAAAGACCTCCCACAACGTACGAGTACCGCCATTAAACTGTGCGGTACAGAGCACGGCGACCTCCAACAGGAGGATGGTTACTAGTCTCGATCGTTATTCAGCGGGATGCACCAGGGGAGGTTGATTCGATAAAGAATATATGAAGTCCCTTACATTTTAACTTTTTATAAATAGTGGCCTAAGATTGGAGTTCCAATCCTTTACCTCTAATTTTAAAATTAATTATTACCTTTCGGTGAAGGAATAGATCGTGAGGAAACCTGCATACCTGACAGGTTTTTTTATGTTCTGAAAGGTGTGTGAAATCTACCAATCCTTGTGCAGCGTGCCGGATTAGAACCTTAACTCCTTACTATAACAGGACACCCGAGCCCAGCAGTGGGATTATAAGTTGTAATGGTGACATCATAACTATTATAATTTATTGTTAATGACACGGAAAAAATATAAAGTCTACCCTCGTCGGATAACATCTTTTATTCATTTACCTTCCATTTCTATCGGTGGAGATAGAAACATATATAACCTAGTTAATGTGATCCACTGCCGAGTAAAGGTCTCTGGGATTGATTGACAGCGGAAAAATACATTAATATATATATAAATATATAAATATATATATATATATATACATATATACATTAATATATATATATATATATAGGGATGTCATGGATATGAAATTTCGGATCTGGATATGGATACGGATATATGAATAATATTTTACCGGGTACGGTTACGGATTTAAAATTATTTCGGATTATCCGATTGTTTCGGATGATTTTGGTTACGGCTATGAGATGTTTTAGGACTTGTTAATTTATTTACAAGGTAACATTTGTGACTATCTCGCCAGGTTATATTTGATATTATAATTATAGAAAAAAATAGCTGTAAAAATTAAATAATAAACACTGTCTAAAAATGAGAGCGACGCGGCAAGTTATTTGAAATTTTAAAAAGGTTTCGATTACGGTTCGGATACATTTTTATTTGGGATATCCGATAGTTTCGGTTACGGAGTTCCATAACATCCCTGCTCCATGATCATTTTTTATACACATGACACATGACCTTACGTTAGAAGCCGGTATTGTGCGTTGCATGGACACACAAATGAATCATGAACCGACCAAAACTCGACAACAACATGTATTTGCCACATAAACGCGACCCCCGGCGGGGTTTTAACATCCAGATCCTTTACTTGGCAGCCAGTGTCACTAAAGCTGGGCTACGGCGTCGTCTACCCTCAATCTTGTTACGGCTGTCTTACCTAACTGCGTGCAGGAACATTCTGTGCGGCGCGGTATCAGTTCCGTCACTATACGTGTAGTCGCCGAGGATCGTGTGACCGACAGCGCGACAGTGCACCCTGAGCTGATGTCGACGGCCTGACAATACGTTATAACGAAACAGATTGCTATACGACGCCATTTTGAATAGTATATTGTTTTAAGCTTTGTCTTTGGAAACGTTCAGAAACGCGTGAAAGAACAATTCAAAGTATATCTATACTAATTATAAACTGTTAACTGATGGCTTTCTGTACATGAAGGATATATGAGAAAAACTGTTATTACGGGCCTTTTTTGATGCAATATAACCCAAAACAATAGTTGTTAGAATTTGTGTCTGTTTGTCTGTGCGTTTGTGTGCGCTAATCTCAGAAACGGGTTTACCGATTTCGTTATGGTTTTCACTAATGTATTGCAGTAAGCGTTACATAATATTAAAAGTTCGTTTTATTTCAATCTGTGTATAATTAAAAAAAATACGTATTTCTAATTCACAGAACGAGAAAAATCCAGTCCTAAGACAATGCGGGTGCTATTTCTAAGTGTACGGCGTAGTTTTTCTGACCTATTTTTACATTTATATATCCACGGCATTATGAGTTGACATAGCTTTTGCTAACGCGGGGCTGTGGCCCCGTGTAGTGCTAGTTTTCAGTCACCTCCTGCTCCGTGAACCCTGTTATGCGGAAATTAGAGTTACGACATTTCACTCCCCAATCACCAGCTGACATTTGGTTACGGTGCGCGTGTGTGTGTGAATATGAGCATTTCTAAATAGCTGTTGTAAAAATTAGAAATGCAAACCTGTGATAGGCTTCATCATCACTAGCGTAACAGGCTCGTCATGGTACAATCCGCTCTCCAGAGCGAGGATGCGCGTGTGAGCGGCCCGCAGACTCCCGCAACAAGTGCCCGAGCTGGTCACTGCGACCATCTTGTGGGTGTTGAGCGGTGATTCGTCTGCGCCTGATATATCATCTGCTATACATATATGATATCATCATCACGACATAACTGTCTCTTTGAAATGGGAATACAAAATGTCAAACCCTTTTCTATGTCATCAGCCAAAATATGGGCAGTCAGGACTTAAATTAATGCTTTGTGGACGAAGTCATGCGTAACACCGAGGGCAATGCATTGCAGGCACCGAATTAATAGAGCCCTATAATACCGTTTGTAATTTAACTGATTGGTGCGAAGCCCAGCAAGTTTTAACAGGAAATTCCTGGCGCCATAGCCTCGTCCATTGTTCAACTAGGTGCGCCACGAACAACAGAGGTGGATGCAGCCTATAACATGAATGAAGGTCCTTACAACCAAATTGGAAAAAATCACTTCCACATTAGGGTCTCGAAGGTCCATATTCAGCACACCTGTTGAATTATAGCTTTACCCCTTTTATGACGAAGTGAAGGCGGATATTTAGTGGAATAGTTATAAAGTAGCAAAACCATTCCTATATTCCAACTTCCATTTTCTTCACTTACCAATCTTATATTGTATATCGGCGAGCTGAAAAGGAACGCTGCCTCTCAATACCGCCAGGTAATACTTCCTGGTTTGGCGCTGTTCAAAGAGTTTCCCCGCGCTAGCGGCTGCGCGCTTGTTCTTGGCGATGCAGAGCACCCCGCTAGTGGAGTAGTCCAACCGCTGGACGAAGTGTAACGGCTGGACAGATTTAGCCAGGTGTGAATCATGGCGGGCGATGTGGCAGGCAACTGTGTTCTGGTGGCGAAGTACAAAGCATTATATGTATATACTGGTAATATAATATCCAATTCGTACTAAGGCAACGTCAGGTGCGATTCTTACTAATCATATTGTTAGAGGAGATCTGACCCCACTCTCTTTTGGATGGTATTAATAGTGAAATGATGTCACAGCAAAGGACTTCGTGGTCTATCACCGTTCATGTTAGAATACTGTTTAGGCATTGCATCACTTCCACATAACCTGATACAGTTATTATAACAAAACAAACAGTTTTAGTACAAGTAGTGTGTATCATTAACAATACGGTAACCGTCAACCCTCGCACCCGAATGCTCTCGACATCTGGGACCGGTTCTTACCGCAATATTAAACATTGTAGACATATAATTTCGCCAATTGTATGCAAGCGTCTGTTAGGGTTGTGAACTACATATTTTTATGTTGTTAACAGCTGAATGCTAGTCACATCTTCACCGGCATCCACAGACATCAATTACAAATTGCAAATGTACTTCTGTTGAATAAGAGAGTCAGTTAACAAGTAAATTCTTCGCTTTAACCTTTGCTGGAATAACGATTCTTGATGTAGCGAATTTTGTGGATAGCAGTGAACTTAGTAACAGGTTGATAATCTACCAGTGTCTGTTATAAATAAAAAAAAAAATTGTTTTGTTATCTTTATCGATCTGTGTGAACGAGATGGAAATATATTGCCTCCCAACATAACTGTTTCGTTTCATTTGACGACCCCATAGCCCAGTTGGTAGTGTCCCTGCTTGCCGAGCAAGGGGTCCCGGGCTCGAATCCCGGCCGCGGTAGACATTTATGTGACAGATAAATGTTTGTTCTCGGGTCATGGGAGTTTGTGATGTAATATTTGTGTATGTCCACGCCACCCGCAACACAGGGAATCCTAGTGCGAGGGTGTGAGTGTGTGAACGTTTATTTATTTATTATCATACTTCCTCTATTTATATTGACTTGTACTAGTTAGAAAACCTTAATGAACATGAATGTGATTATTTTATATATAGGCTTTATTATCAACTAACTGTGCCCGCGACTTCGTCCGCGTGGAATTTAACAAAAAAGTTATTTAGTAGAAATAAAAGTAGCGTAAGTTACTCCTTATTACATCAGCTACCTGCCAGTGAAAGTCCCGTCAAAATCGGTCCAGCTGTTTCAGAGATTAGCCAGAAGAAACAGACAGACAGACAAAAACTGTAAAAAATGTTATTTTAGTATATGTACCGTACATACATTCATATGCATGTAGTCAAAAGCACTTATTTTAATATTACAAACAGACACTCCAATTTTATTTATTAGTATAGATATACAGGGCAAACATAATGTTTTGCAATACTTGCCTGTTAATTTATCAAGAAAAACCATTGAACAAATTTAAAAGATGTATGGTTTCTATATTTGTAACTAAACAATACTTTTATGTGAAATGGATATAAAAGCAAGGAATATGAGATAAAACTAAATATGGCACTTCAGTTAGTAAAATTAGTAAATAAAATTTTTAGTGATATGCATACTGATCGGAATAGATTTTTGTTAAGAATAAAATTACAGAACTAAGGCTTAGAAATACAACCGTAATATCAAAATTTCAGCAGTATATATCAGTGTGTAAGTGAATTTTATTATTAAAAGTATTAACTAAAGTATTAAGTAATAACTAAAATACCAATAACATTTATATCGTTATTCGTACTAGACAAGAAAATACCTGTATTTAACGTCATCAATCGTTATGGCTACACTAATAGTACGTACTCTGTGGCACACTAACAAGTATGGCAATAAAATGTTAAAGTTGTCAAAGTTAACTTCAAAACAACCTCAAAATACTCAATATTTGTTTATAGGCATCCAATTATTGATTCTGAAACAAAATTCCAGTACTTACCTTAACATTTTCATCATTGGAATTGATGTACATATCGTATGGTTTATTCACAACAATGAATGAATCACTTTCATATAATGTTTCTATAGCCATTTTACACTTTCACGCGGCAAATTCAAAAAGGACTACGAATAAGTCAATTACTACTAAACATTCTATATATTTTTTTTTGGCATGTTTCTAAATTTACTATACTTGTATCCAAATATTCATCTAAATGTATCGGAGGTAGCAACGCTGACACTTTTGGACAAAAATGCAACAAGAACGATCTAAACGCTGTCTGAATTGCTTGATCCAAACAAGCGCTCAAAATTTCGTCCAGTGGCATTTTGTCCTTTACAAAAAATTTATTTCCACCACATCACAACCGCACAAAATACAAAATGGACAAATTGCGTTTGCCACTAACTTGACATAAAAATTCTTTTTATTTGGACCAGTTCTGTCAATAAAATAATACGAGGAGAAATAATAAGACAATCGTTAAAAATTCTAAATTCTGAACGCAAATGTCAAATGTGACTGCTGTTACTGTTGTGATCAGCCAACATTAAACAGATAATCCAACTCATGTACGACATCTGATTCGCATAAATGTCAGAAACAGAATAGGTACCATTATTTTTTATTTAGTTAGTTAAAAAAATAATTAAATCAGAGACAGGCATGAGAACTACCGTCTGAAATCTAAGCTTAAATCTACATTTTAAAACTAATTGTAATAATAAAAATTAAAATTTCATAATTTATGAATTACAATTATTAACATTAATCTGATTTTCACATCTATCGGCACTCCGACCAACAATTTTTATATCATTTATTTATTACTTAAAACATATTATGGTTTCATAAACCCAGTACAAAATATAAACACTCGTGAATTTAAATAATAAGTAATATATTTTAATAATATTATAATAAGGTTTTTATGTTATATTCATCGATATAATATTTTATATTAAAATTAGCATGTTGGTGAAGCGAACCCATACATTTTCTCATACCAAAAATCGTCTAACGCGCCTATGTTTTCACTTCAAAAATTAATATACTTATGACGATAACGTCTATACCACAGAATACATTTGTGGTCTATACGTAGGTACGGTAGGTACTCTGCGACATTTAACTATAAACTATAGATGGAATGAGGCCTTGATTGAGTGTAAACAAAATTTAATTTCTTTTGGAAATACACAATTATGAAACGATCCAAGAGACATAGGGTAAAACAGGAATTACCAGAAACATCTTCGCGGACCTCAATACAAAAGGAGCATGATTTAGCTTACTACATTCACGACCGCGTTGAACTCATGCACCAAGTGTTTTCAGTTTTAAAACCGAAAGAATTAAAAGCAATGGCTCCAGAATGTGTTAGACATATTAGTATTAGTGACTTGCAGGAGTTGTGTATGGAGGAGGTAATTGTTCTGATTTATATAAACATTAAAAGCTGTTTTTTCCGTATGTTACTTTTGTTTCTAAAGACACTTATGCACTGACGTAGCAGTCACTATAAAAGGCTTAATACTTATTTAGTAAGTTACTTTAGTGGTCCCGGCACGTAAGTTAAGGCCCATGTTCAACACACCTATGCTGGTTGACATTGTTGACACACTTGAGCATATCAGAATTCTCAGTCATGCAGTTTTTCGCTCAAAGTTATTCTCCACATCAATAAATACATACAGTGCAAACTTAAAGTACGGGTGTGTGAGTATTGATTTAATTTTATTAATTATTCAACCTAGCTCTTGGGAATCAGCTCGAAGCGTCTTTGCGCTATCCTCGATGGTGCCAGCCCACCCTCGGACACGGAATCGTCTAGTGAATCTGAACAGCTGGAAACAATATCCCTGGATAGCATCTCCTCTGATGAAGAGATCCTGAGTCAAGTCAGTAGTACTAAGAAGTCCAAAAAGGTAATATTTATTTAAATAATCTTGTGATCTACTTGGTAATAACCCTTACTTAGGAGTGAGGGTTTCTAGATTGATACCTGACTGGCACATATAATTAATCAATTGATTCTTTTTCTCTATTTCTTTTGATCAATATACAATACTGTTTTGATACTTAGAAACCAGTAAACTAGCTACTTAAGTTGGCCGTGCAGAACCAGCTTCTGTCCACATTGATGTCTTTTTTAACCCAAAATATTACAAATTGTTAAAGTTAATTAAAAGATTTTCAAGAAAATATTTGGTTTAGAACATAATAAAATACCTGTTAATGAGTATAGGTCACTGGACATTTTCTAGCTTCTAAAAGGATTGATACTCCAGACAAAATGGGAGATCCCATTGAATATTTCGTAAAGACAAGAGGCACATGCATTTGTCTCCATGTAACTGTTACACATGGGTATTGCAATGTCTTGTATACTTCATTGTTAGGAAAGAAACACTAAACAACTACACAAGACAACAGTCCTATTATTTGATTTTGCACTTAGCCAAAGAGGCAATTTCACACATGCCCCGAGCCATAAATACTGAGTGGAACAATAATTAGGAAATATTGCATGCCACACATATGTTACTAGCACAAACACCGTTCAAAATCCAAAACTAAGAAGAGGAAGTCCAAAAACAAGGATGATGAGGATAAGGATCAAGCAGACCGGTCTCGGAGAGCAGGCCTCACTGTCCTGGAGCTATTGGAGTTACAGGCGAGAGCAAGGGCGATTAGAGCACAATTGCAACAAGAGCAGGCCGCTGCTGGTGAGTTGGGGGAGCTATATATAATATTTCTGCTCGAGTCTTGGGGTCTCTGTGATGTCACATGTATATAACCATTGTAACGTATTTTACGTTACATGCGTGTCCTATCGTAAAATAAATCATATTGCAAACCTTTTTGCACAAAATTATTTCATACTTAGTTTGTTTACATTCATAACCTCACATATTAGCTTACAATTTTAAACTTTAAATTAACATTTATCATTTTTGACAAGGCTGTCAGACTGTCGGTGTCGATATTTCGTTGTCACTGTCAACTTATAATACAAGATGTTACTTGACGTTTGGCATCTGTTAATTTCGGAATCTAATTTGAGATGGCACTTATACGCGTTGTTTCGTTGCAGTTATTGATATGCAAGTTAGTTATTCTATGATTTATGTTTTTCATTCGCTTAGGCTGAATGGCTTGATGCCGTGGTAAAATATCTTCTTAAATTTTTAAGATGTTGTCGCTGACGATTTGTTAATCGCTATCCGGCCGATCTTCGAAAGTCAAGGACATTCGTAATGTGAATTTTCAACTTTTTCTTCTATTTTAATGTAATTTAAAAAATAATGTAACTAGCCTTCGATTTGGAAGCTATGATGCTTGCTGTTGTATTTAATTTATCAATTTTGTTGTGGATTCGCCATGTAATGAGCAATTAACTTTGCCTCATGGTAAGTTTCGTAGAAATATTTCGTCTTGAATTTAATTTCCAGTTCGAATTTACATTTCATATAGTATTTATATTCTTACAGGATTCCAATTGAGTATCCTTTGTTGTAATTAATGGAATATTTTGTGAAAAACACCGGATTTCTCGGGTAAGTTGCATTGGCAAATTTCCTAATTTATAATTTGGAATTAGGTTTCAAAATTAACGTTGTTTTCTCTTTTGTCCACAGGGTCTTTTTTTTGGTTTTTTTTTTCAATTTTTGTATAAAATTACTTTTTTAACTACTACAATGGATCATTTCGAAACCATTATGCTGCGTCACTGCTACCTACCTTCTTTTTGAAACGACGGATTGCCGGTACCTACAACGTGCGCTAGGACACCGCACCGCCTTTATTTTCATAATTTTTGTTTAAAATCTCATACTTTTTGGATTGCCATGTTCTGGTATGTAATTTTATTTTCTTACAAACTAAGGAACTGGGCATTCAACATAATTCAACGTATACGATTTAATTTAAGACTAGGTTAATTTATTCTAGTTAATTTTAAGTCTGTTAACTGTTGACAAATATTTCTTATTGGAGTTTCTTCCTAATTTCTTTTATGTAGGATGGATTAGGCCGTCCAGGCGCCCGAAATTTACTAGTTTTTAACTTTGTTGTTGACAATAAATTTATATAAATTGTCATAATTTAAAATTGTTAATGTAGATAATGTTTATTACCTTTTTTGGCAATACTTATAAATTGATTTAAAAAATTAATCATAATGTTTGGCAGATAAACTGAATATCACAGACATAAATTTTTATGTATTGTTTTTAGATACTAATAAATAATTGTTATTAAAATTTCATGCGGTTTACTTTTTCCAAGCGAACCCCATTCTAATATAAATAAATACTTTTCTTTAGTCCATTGCTCTGCTCCAGTGCAACTTTTTGTGTATGGCAACCCCACTACTCACTTAAATATATATATATTTTTAATTTACACCATGTCAGTAGCAACAATGGGATCTGTGGTGTAAGCGTGTTAACATTTGTTGTTATTAAAGTGTGCCTGCTTGGTGAGTGGTCTCAAGTTTGATTCTTAACTGAAGCAAATGTTTGAGTGACAGATAAATGCTTGCTATTGGATCTTGGTCATAATTAATTGTGCAAGTTAAGATTCCATGTGATATTTTGACCACTTCTATGTTAGCGGCAAATAGATATATCAGACAGACATCATTGTACTGTTGCTGACCAATCAGGTAGTGTCGTACTAGCTGGTATTTTTGTTGTAATTGTTGTTATCTAATTCTATTGTTCTCTCCCTCCCCAGTACTGACAGACCAGCCATCAGGATCGGTAACTGGCAACTCTTCGGACGAAGTGGAAATCAAGGAGGAAGCAGCCGAGGTCGTGGAGATCAGCAGTGAAGATGAGAAGCCTAATATTCAAGAGTTGAATGGTAAGTTTTTTAAATATTATGCTTTCATACTATCAATATGTACACTACTTTGATAATTCAAAAATAAAGGATATATTTGCATATATATTGCACACGACATATCACACATGTATTTGCAACTTGCAGGATCTTGTAGTGGTAAAATAGATTAATAATAGAGTTACAATGATTTTCTGCCAATAAATCTCTGATTCTAACTATTATCAATTAAACTAATCTTATGATTGCAGAAAGAATAGCAGTTACTCGTAAAGACACTACGCAAGAGTCTTCTTCAAATTCTAAAACTGTCACTAAAAAGGTGAACGATCTCATAATAAGTGTACCAAAAACTAACACTTCGAGAAAAATCAAGCTTAAAAGAAATACAAGTAGTAATCTAATACCACCAGAAAAAACCCTGAACTACACTAACGAAAAAAACGAGAAAAATTCTAAAAGTGCCAGTAGTGTTATTATAGTTGATGGTAATATTTCTTCAAATGCTAAAAAACATAGCCCTGAATCAAAAATTCTAATAGCTAGTACAAAATTCGGTGTAGATGCTGTTTCTACACAAAACTCACAATCTCAAGCTGAGAAAGCGAGCTTGGTGAATACAAAAGATAAAAATAAGAGTAAGGATAAGAAAAAGAAAAGAAAAAAAGATAAGCCGAACGACAAAGATGGAAGTGATCATGATGAAATAATGTTACAGTTATCAGATACCGAGAAAATGGATTTATTAGAAGATTTGGAAGGAAAGAAATCTGAAAAATGTATTGATACTGAAGACTCCACTTCTGATTCCGACGATGATGAATCTTGTAAAGGCGATAGTGATGAAGACAAAAATCCCAAATCTAAAGATACGGATACACATAACATAAATGTAAGTAAAGACAAAGTGAATATAGAGACCTGTAAAGAAACTGAACGGAATAGTATATCTTCTAGTATTGATAAAAACACTTCAAATGATAGGAAAACGGAAAAATCGGAGGTTCCTATTGAAAATAAAATAACTTTAGATTCGGAGGACTTTATCGATAAACCTGAAAAGGTAATTGATAATTATAAAGGTACCAATGAGAAAAATGAGGGAGATAAAGACGAAAGCAACGCACGAATTTTGGATGACAGTAGTGCAAAATTTCAGCCAGCAGTTTCTGTGGAGAGTGAGGGCGTATTATCTGATAAGAATGGTACTGTAATGTGCAGTTCGCATGATATACAGTTAGTGAAATCGGACATTGACACGACTCTTCAAGCAGAAGGTAATGTTCAAGATGCTGAGATGAAACAAGATCAAAAAAATTGTGATGAACAATCTATAGAGGTTGATTCAGAAGATAATAATGAAAAAAATATAGAAGAATTATGTGTCACTGACAAAGTATCGGATGATATAACTGGTAGTAGTAAAGCGTTATCAAATTCAGAATCAATTATTATTGGTAAAATGTCTACTAATGATGGGAATAATACGTCTAGAGACGATTTCAAAGAAAAATCTGATGGCGAATTATCTGATCGCGATAGTTCTGAAGTTGAAGCTAGTGATTTCAAGCCAGACGTTGTCTGTATTTCAGATGATGAAGAAAAGAAGGGAAAGAAAAAGAAGAAGAAAGATAAAAAAAGCAAAAAAGAGAAGAAAAATAAGAAAAAGAAGGATTTTCGCGAGAACGGTGATCAAAATTTTTATAGAGAAACAATTCAAAATTTTCCTGATCAACCAAGCACTTCAGAAGAACATGGAGTTTTAACATCCGAAGTAACGGGAAGTTGTTATTCTAGTCCGAAATATAATCGTGTCGCTACTGAAAATATGGAAATTTTGCAAAGCAAGGATAGTATTATAGTTCCAGAAACTGAAAGAAATAAATCAAAGGATGTTAAACTCCATGAAATAGAAAATTTTAAGTCAGAAATTATAAACATAGACACAGATTTAGATGATGATGTATTAGAATTTTCAGATGACTCCTCGTGTTATGAAGTGGAAGAAATATCTATATCTAAGGAACCCACAGCTAAAGAGTTAGAGGCTCTGTCAGCTAAACTAGATGAATTAGAAAGAGATAGAACCATTGATACAGGAATACAGGGAAGTAAAGATTCTGAAGAGTTAGTAGACAACGTGTCATGGAAGGATAGGTATCTTAAAAGTTCTAAAGTTAAAAAGGTTTTGACAACAGCGAACATTATGAATGCAATGAGAAAAAAGAATTTAGAACTTAAGAAGAAGTTACAAGAATCTAAAAAAGAGACTGAAATAGGAGAAAAAAGAAATGAAAATATTAAAACAGTCACTTGTAATTTTGAAGATGGGTCTATTGAACAATACAACACCTTAGAAGCGTCCACTAAATATGTTGATCCGGTTAAAGAACCGAGCGAAAATACAGATAATGCAACAGAAATTGAAAACGGATCTGAAGGTAAAGTTACAGATGATAAAAACGTCATAGATAATTCTGCGAAATCGGAAAAAGATGCAGTTACAAAAGAAATGAAAAAAGAAGCGAAACAGTTGTTGAAAATGTACAAAATGCTATTGAAATATAATGATATGTCCAAACAGAAGGATCCGAATAAGAAAAGGAAAAAGAAAAAGAAAAGTAAAGATAAAGATAAGGATAAGATTTCTAGCGAAGTAGTTACAACTGAATAAAGTAATAAAACAAAATGTTATTGAGACTTTATTTATAAAGATAGCGAACCAAGGACAAAAAGCTTATGATATACATGACGGATATAAGATGCTCCATTCATTATTGAGTCCGTACCAACAACAGCCTCTGCTCGTGGTGCATTCAGTTGAACAACGGACGAGACTATATTACTGTCCTCATGTTAAAAAATCTGTAGTCTGCACCGCACAGTTTAATACCATCGTTACTAGTGCATGGAAGTAGAATTCATTATCTATCACCAACCCCGCTCCAAGTATCAACCGTGACAACCGTTTTCGCCGTAGGACGCGCGGGATCTGCTTTTTATTATCTGTGTACAAATGTGCAGTTCAGTTTGATTTTACCCGCTGTTTGTCAACCGAATTTCTTTTTTTTTTTGTTTCGTTTTGTAGTTTTCGTGTTATCAGTAGCAAAAATTGTTAACAGAACATCGTTTAGTGGTTATATTCGAATTTCGGTCGGTCGGGGAACACTAGTTGTTTTAAAAAAGTGTACCTTTACATTAAGTTGGTATTGTAGGTTCACGGACATCTTTGGAGTTATTAAAACAAACTATATTGTGTGTATTCATGTTTATTATATTTAATAAATATTCCATACATCATTCGACTTCACAATTACCTCGATTCATTCGAAAATAAATAATTTAGTAAGTTTGTTACAAAGTTCTATCCAAATACATAATATTATCTTCCAATAAGTAAATTAGTGACCTTATTCGATAATAGATGTCGCTTTGAGGTTTTTTTTGCTTCTTTGAGGGTACCTTGTTACTTAATACCGCAGACTAAGAGTAAGCAATGGGTACTAGAAGTTATTTGTTACGAAGATACAAAATTTCACTGATGATAAATCTGTTATTTAAGAATTATTTTTATACAATATCTTTTATAAAGATTGTCTTGTGTACTAACCTACATTAAAAAAAAAAGTTTATTTGGAATGCATCCAGAACGGCTTTGAGACATCTATCGACGAATAGATAGAACAAACCGGGGACAGATTCCAAATAGGCGATAGATGGCGCTAAATTTTACATTTTCCTAACTTAGTTATGTATTTATTCGTAGAGTGATTAATAACCACAAACTTGACAGTCCTTTAAAATATTCATGTCGTAAATTAAGAATACAGGCATTGAAGACCTAAAAATAACCCGTATTTTTAATTAAAAAACAATTAAGAAACATAAATAGGGAACATTTAAGCCGTGATTATATTTTTTATGACGCTTTATTTTTTAAATACTGTAATAAATAATGGCGTCAGTGAGCTTATTGTGATTTCCTCTTCCATAAATAGACAGCACAATACGAAATAGAACAAATTTTGAACTTTCCTCGGGTTCAATCGTGCCCCTTGCCTCTTGTAAATTTTTTAAAAGCATTAAAATCAGTCTTAAAACATGTCTTAATAACAAATTTCTCCAAGTGTTTGTACGCGGTGACATAGAATGTTAACTTTCAAAAAGAGATTTAATAAGCCCACTGAGTAAACATGACTAGATTATTGTCTACTTGGATGTCTGTTTTTTGGGCACTTTATCACCGAACTCTGGCTCTTTACTATACTGTTCTACGTTTTCACTTATACTAGTCGCTACGGATATTTCAGTCACAGGTTCCACAGACTTTTCATCTGTTTTTACATCTTCTCCGAAGTATATTGCAACTTCGTTGCTATCTTCAGCTTCCGCTGATTCGACGCGGTCTATGTTAGGAGGTGGTACTACTACAGCACGAGTTATAGAGTTCTCTGCCCTCAAATCACACTCTGTATGTGGTATATTTCCTCTATGTTGATGTATGTGAGTTTCGCTTTGCAAAACCTGCTTAACAGTACTGCCTTGTATCTCTTGGTCTCCTCTAGATTTGTCTTTAGTTCTATCGACAGGCTCATATCCAGCTGGTAGCACTAAACCACCAGCGTCAATATTGTTGAAATCTAAACCGAAATTTATCTTTTGCGTTTCTCTTTCATTGAGTCGTTTGTTTTTAGTTTGAATTTCAACCTTCTGTTGATTACTTGGTAGTGGCTGTTCAATTGCTTGAAGAATACTTTGTAAAAGTCCCTCAGAGAGTAGCTGCTCATGGGGGATAGATGGTGTTAATATCTTACCATCTGCATTAGCTGATTGTATTTGTAAAGAGTATGTGGCTAGGTTGCCTTTCAAAGGAATGTCTGTTTGTTCAAAATTATTTTGTGTATTGATATTTATATTTTGACTCGTGCTGGCGATTTTTTGCTGCAATTCCTTTGCTTCTTCGCTTAAATTCTTAATCCTCTCAGATGTTTGAAAGATTTGATTCGACACCGTTTGGAATTCTTGTCTGTACTGATTTTTCGATTCGTCTTTTAAAGACTTTCCTTTCTGAATTGTATTTCTGACGGTTTTTTCTTTTTCTATCTGATTGACGGGCAAAACGGTATGTATCAAGGTTTGAGAAGCTGCTGATTGATCTTTCGTGTTGTAAGAGACTGACTCGCTGCCAGTACTTTGAGGGAAAATAATTGTCTGCTGATTTTGCGAGAGAGTTGAACCCAAAGCACTTAGACTAGCTAAATATTTGGAAGCTAAATCAGATGGAATTTTCTGGCCAGATTTAGCCGCACTTAGAATAGCTTCATGATATGGGCAGTGTTTTAAAATTGCAGCAGCTTCCAAGTTACTTAAATTTGCTAGAATTGTACCATCAACTGTCGCAGTCACTAGATTGGTATTAGACCCTGATGCGGTATGATCTCCAACTGTTAGGAGAGGTACTGAATAAGAATCTATAGGTGAGCCGTATAAGTTGTTTGGTTGCGATTGAAAGTTGATAGGGCTACCAGAGTGCGGTAAACTGAAGAGATTAGAGGGTTCAATAGATAACGATAAAGAATTAAATCCGTGGTTCCCTGTCTGAAAATTTATATCTTTGACCTCCCTAATCGGAGGTGGTAGGTAAGCAGGCCCTTGTTTGACGTGGTCAGAACTATGAGTATCTTTGTGATGGCTAATTTGACCGATTTGTTGGATTAAGCCCTTGGGTACTGGTTCCCGGAATTTTAGTGGCTGTTTGGGCGTAATGCCTCCAGTGTGTATAGAGTGACCGCCTCCAGAGAAGGTTCCATAAGGAATTGGGAGGTTAGAGGGTAGTTTCGGTGAGACTCCATAGTGGTTTCCAGGAGGGACTCCGTATACGCCAGAAGGCGCAAGTAATCCCTTGGCTCCTTGCTGCCTTAACGAGGCTGGATATGGTCCGTTTGAAAATGATTCTAATGGTGGTGCTATATATGTGTCGACTGGTTTGTTATGCGCTATAGGAATAGCACCTTGAATTATCGTTAGATCAGAATGTGGATTTGTGTTTTCGGTGTAATGAGCTTCGAAGACAGTCTTTGACTGGTCGATATGGTTAGAATCTCCGCCTACGATAGCGTTCAAATCGATATTTGATAAAGCATCTTGGTGTACACTAGAATATCCTGTTGTAATATGAGCACCGGAGAATTGTGGGGGTTGGTTGTTATGTGGCAAATTATGGTCATTAAGGTTGATATGGATTTCTTCCACCACTGGAACTGGTGGAGGTGGTCCGTATTCTTCAAGAGTTTCAATATTCTGTTTTACGCTTTGACCGTGGTGAATATTTTGTTCAATATTATGCAGCGTGTGAACGTTTCCAAGATATTCAATGCTTGGCTTAGACACGCCGGGGATTGGTTTCCAGCCGTCATACAGGACATGCGGAGGTGTTGGTGGTGCTGGGATACCGGGGTGAGGTGGACGAGGGTTAGGATCTGGCTGCGGGGGCCCATAATGGCCCACGTTATCGATATTTCCAATATCCTGTACCACAATTTGGTCATTAGGGCCTATCGGGCCCAGTGGATATCCAGGTGGTCCATACGTGTCTGTAGGGATTGGGAAGTTAGGTTTCAAGTCCAATTGTAGATTAGGCAATGGGGTACCGTATATTGGTGCTGGTAGATTTATACCAAGATCTATGTTAGAACCAATATTACCAATACTGGCCCCAACGACGCTTTGAGATAAAGTGATAGGTGGTTCTTCGGGTAGGGGAACATTCTGTACATTTTGCAAAATAAGTGGGGGTCCGTAATTTAATTTAGGAGGCCCGTAAACTGGCTTTGGTGGTCCATAGATAGGCTTTGGTACTCCATACACTGGTTTAGGGAAACTTATCTTTGGAGGTTTGAAAGGCACGCCGTAAGTTGGCTTAGGATGGACCTGTTTTGGAGGTCCATAAGTTTTCTTCGGCGGTCCGTATATGGGTTTGGGAGGGCCATATACTTTGGGAGGTCCGTAGAATTTCGGCGGACCGTACTGGAGTTTCAGCTTGCCGATGGGTGGGGGTGGCCCTTCGTAGTTCTGGCTTGGGAAGACTACTGGGGCTGGAGGACCATAAGCTCCTTGGGGCACCTCCTGTTGGAAGTTCGTTTGGATATGCGGAACGCCGTATATTGGTGCTGGCAGCTGTAGATCTGAAACTGAAAAACACGTATAAAAGATGTGAAAAGTATGGGCGCGGTCGGTAGTTGGATGCGGGACCGTTTGTGGTGAAATTTCTTGACCGCTTTCGCGCTTTAAGGTTCAATGAGGTATGTCCTGGTTGGTTTCAATAGGACAGTCGCCAACTCATCGGATTCGTTCGGGCAGCATAAAAACTTTTGATAGTTGATATGGCCATTTACCTCTCAACTCGTATCGGAGTAGAACAATGGATTTCCGCAGAACAAACCTCCCGAATTAAAAGGAGTACTGTACTCTGTCGTGGAGTGCTAAATTGCTTTAACCATCATCATTATCATCATAAACCATAACTCTCATTTTTGCTCATGTCCTCCACAGTGTGAGGGGCAAAGGCCATAGTTGACTGCAGCGGCAAAATGCTAATTACCAGACTTGATAGACCTTCAAGATCATTATGAACAGTTCTCGGATATGCAGGTTTGCTCACGACGTTTTCCTTCACTGCAAGTGTTAATTGATTTATAATACGCGCTTACTTTTGAAAAGTTAGAGATATGTGCAGGAATTGAATAAATTAGAAGTCGTTTGGAAGACCGACTTAATAGTTAAACGAATAGAAAATATTCACCTATGTTAGATATTTCCTGCGGCGGTCCATAAGTATCAGCGGGTATGGGGTGGCCGTAGGAGTTCGATAATCCAGCTTCGCGCTTCTGAGCTTGTGCACCTGGATAATATACCGTGTATTGCTTATTTATTCAATAACAAAACGTCCATTATTTATTTACTATTAATGCACACACAGAAACAATTTATATGAAAATTAAATGAAAGGTAACAATGTGCAAGGGTTCTACTTATTTCTTTTAGAAATCTCTTCCAGTAGACCCGCAAGAGGAAACGACAAGACAAATAAGCAAATATATATATATATATATATAAAGACAAATACAAATACAGACAAATGAAGTACATAAATACAGTACCCTACAATAACACACACACACACATATATATATACACATAAATATTATACACATAGAGAAAGATAGTGTTCTTTGACTGCTTTCTTAAATGCTAAAGGTTTAAGTGCACGGATGTTTGGTGGCAGTGAGTTC
>PDGT01000097.1:352169-420045 GCA_003671415.1 Megathymus violae | reverse complement strand
GTCCGTCTGTCTGTGTGTGTTGTGTTATAATAATTATTATAATAATAATTGCACAGATGATAGGCTAAATAAAACGTCAGGAAGCCTAATGATGTCTAATCAAGACACAAATTATTAAACTTTCAATAATCACGCTACATAATTAATACTCCAACCCGAACTAAGTCGAACGGGGCCCACAGTTTTTTTATAGCTTATTATTTTTTATCAACCATGTAACCTTCATGTTTCCTTCGTTATATTATTTTAAGGATCGCTTTTCTTAATGTTAGTAATTAGAAATAATCGTTTATTGAAACAGCTACACAATACACAAAAAAGTTCAGAGCTCCCTTTATTATCCTCGTTAAAGGAACAGAAACTTTTGTTTTTCACAATAACAGATCTAACTACCGAGACGTAACGGCTCCTGGATTATGATACGACATAACTGAGAATAACGTCAACCATTATCGAATTCTGTTCACAGGTCTCGGTGTTATACTTGCACAGAGAGACAGATTAAAAATTAAAAGTAAATATTCAGCGCCGCGGTCACAAACGTTAACGAACGATCGATGTCTATCTAAATAAAGTGTATTGTACATTACAATGTTTAAAAGTATATTAGATGTACTGTTACGGCTCATTACTCTTTTATTATTATCGCTTACCGAACGGCCCTCGCTTCGCTTCAGAACTACGGTTACGGTTACGGCTTACGGTTAGAAATAGCATTTGCGTTGTTTTACGATTGGGCTTTTCTATTTATAACTTTTTTATTTTTGGACAGATTGCAATGAAATTAACTTAAGTGTTAAGCGATGCTTTTTGCGATACATTAGTGGAAACTATAACGAAATTGGTTAAGCCGTTTCTGAGATTATCGCGCACAAATGCACAGACAAACAGACACAAATTGTAACAGCTATTGTTTTGGGTTCTGTTGCGTTAATAAAGGCTCCTAATAATAGTTTTTCTCATATATGCTTTATATACAGAAGATGGTCATTAAATTAGTATTAATTTACTTTGCAGCAATCCGCAAGCACAATGTATGATGGTATGTACTTCTATATGCTGTATATGATGGTATATACTTCTATACATGCATGAAACCAGTAACTACTCGTAGAGTCTACTACCCAGATGATGCTCTGTTTCGCAGTGAAACACTTGTTGGTGACGGTATGTGTGTTGGTATATATGTACTTTTATCATAATTGCATGTTTTCCTTTGTGGGAGGGAGGGAGGTTCTATATGACCATATGAAAGGATAGTATTATTCGTGCTCGCATTGCATTAATTCAAACTAACAACCTTAGACTGTGATGTTGTGTCCTCACGCGAAATTAAATTTATCTCGAGTTATACCACTATTTTACTCTACTTGGTATTTCCTAAAAAATAAGTTGAAGCAACCACATTTATTATTTGATAGCATCAAAAGACATTCGGTTTCGTGCTGTAAAATCGTACTAAGGAATCTAATTGAACTAAAAATTAGTTTTAGCGTGCCTGTGAAAGGATAAAATTAAACTCATTAACCCTGATACCAGCAGGATGCTGGAGTGATGCAGGATGAGAGTCGCTGAGATCTAGTGATGAATGTTTCAAAGACAGACTGGACAGTAAGTCAGAAACGGTAGTTTTATTGATTAATAAATCTATATCTATCTATACTAATATTGAAAAGAGGAAAGCTTTGTATTTTTGTATGTTTGTAACGAACAAACTCAAAAAGTACTGAACCGATTTTAAAAATTCTTACACCATTAGAATGCTACATTATCCCCGACAAACATAGGATATATTTGTTACTAGAAAAAATAAGGGATCCTCGCTAAAACTTCAGTAACGTTAACCGAGGTGTAAAATATTTGCTTAAAAACTTCTTTCATCGCATACGCTGCGGAAACTATTGATAAAGTACACCCGAGCGAAGCCGGGGCGGGCCACTAGTTATTAATAATAAACAAACAAAACAAACTTATGGGAAAGCATTTATTGTTTTAAGCAGGCGGTTAATCTATACTAATATTATAAAGAGAGTGCGAATTTGTGTGTTCCCGTGTATGTCGGGGGTAGTTAAAGAGCCACGGCATCTGTTTGACAAATTCGTTTACCATTTTGAAAGCGGTAAATACTGGCTTTGCTGAGGCGTTCACACAACAGGCATAGGTGCATCTCACACTTATACACGCCCACCCAGATGGTTTTGGAAACCCCGCGGGAACACATCGGTTTCCCGGGATGAACAGTATCCTAGATTAAGACCCGTAATATGAGTTACAAATATTTCAATAATCATCCAAATCTGTCCAGTGGATTTACTGTTATACGCGTGCACACTGAGGCATAGACGAAAAATTTTTTTTTTGTAATCGTTAACAACATTGTACAGATTCTGCCGCGTAACAATACAGTAACTTATTAGCATAAGTTGCACAGATAATACGCGATAAAATCTAAGTAATGAAAGTTACAGCAAAAAGTACGTGGATCTAATATTATTAGTCATCCACGCGTATACATCATGTGTTATTATATGTTAGCGTCGGATAAAACACGATCTCAACTTTCCAATGTATTGTACAACCCACGTCCGATTTTAGGAAATATTCAAACATCTTTGATTTGAAAATAAATCAATAAAATGAAGATTGATTCGTTTATTCGATTATTAAGCAGACTGAATATCGATTTGAAAGTTGAGATCGTAAAGTAGTTTGTTTGGGCATTATTATTTTAAATATAGAAAAAAAAATAGAACACCGAATGTTTAATAAATTGAAAATGTCAGTTGAGGTTAACAACATGTTTACGAGTTTTACGATAAAAAATTTAATCTAATTTGCTGCGCCTAAGTAAAATGTAAATTAACAATCAGTAAGGTTAACGTTGAAACAATGAAACATAATGATTAACAATCAATAAGATCGTTCAGGGAAAATATAACAATATATCTTTGAAATCTGTGGTTTTATTTAGCTATCAAATATTTTCTGCCCTACAATGACAAATTACGAAGAAATCTTACAAAAGATCAATGACCTCTTGGCACGTGTAACCTTGGTTTGTTTGTATTTCTAAATATTTTGACTAATAAAATTTGATTACTCTACGGAATATTATTTAATTAGACTATGATGATGTACTTTAGAATCCGATAGATGGCGCTGTACATAATTAATGAAGTTATATTTGAAACTCGAATGAATTATATTTAAATATTGAAGCGTACCCTTACCACGTACCATTTTCAATGGTAAGTGCTCGATTGAGTCCACTAGTTGGATGGTGAAAGGTGTTATGCGGAAAGGTTATTACAAATTTGATGAATACTTTCATGATAAGACTGCTTGGACATGAGTTTAATATTAAGCCAGTTTAAGTGCGTTCTGTAACTGTGAGTAGGAAAAAATAAACTCCTCGGGAGTTACTTGCCACTTCTTCTTCCGAGACCACTCACGGTAGGGATTTGATGAAGCGACGGCGTAGTTTGACGTTCGAAAAGTGTTTGTACAAACCAACTTCGAATAAAATATTATTTCATTTCATTTTAGAGACATTTATTGATCGTTTTTGTGCTTCAGAATATTAAATAGTTGGTTTAAAAGATGTCCTGAAGAGTATCTTTCACTGTTTGTTATCCTACACGTTAAGCACCTTTTCGAAATTGATTCGGACTTATTTGACTGAACTTTTTGAATTCAAATTTGAAAATTGAAACGTTCTCAGTGTCCATTATCGGTGTTATTTACATACATATTGTCTTTAGGTTTTACATGAAATATTGTATTTGAAATCATACAAATAATGTTTTAAACTATATCAGTACATTCACGAGAGTGTAATTTTTTTGTGCATGGCGACATAATTGGTTACCGACTTGATTAAGTGCATCTTTAACGTTGTGTCGAAGGTGACCCCGTAGCCTATGACCCTGCCTGCTTCGCTTAAGATCCCTGGTTCGATTCCCGGACGGGCAAACGTTTATGTGACAGATAAAAGTTTGGCTGTTTGTTTCTGAAGACTTGTGTTTGTCCATGCCAGCGATTATACCAGGAATCCTAGTGGGGGTGTAAGTGGGAGCATAAGATCGCAATATCGGATAGCTAGTAATAAGATTGTCAGTAGTTTCCATCAGTTCATGACGCCACTGACCATCAGGTGACAGTGAAGTCAAATATTGACGAACCATTACGGTACCCTCTTTAGTGTTTCGAAACTCCATGGGTGGCGCTGATGTCTTATTATGGCTATTCTCATCGCGTAATGACTTTTCTAACAGCTTAATCAGTTGAGGCGAATCACTCGCAAGTGAAGTCGCGAATTTGAGATACTAGAGCTAGAGGGTCATTAAGCATGTAGGCATGTGATATGAGGAAAAAAATATAAAACCCCTGATAAAACTGAGGGTTTGATTACTGTTTGAGATCGTAAAAATCACGTATAAATAAGTAAATACATGACAGTCCACCGCCATTTTCTGCTGTGTTTGACACTTGTTTTTTTTTTGGTAGCCATTGAAGAGCTTTAGTGATGCCAAAAAAAAAATGTAAACTGATTGTTATTTAATGGTTCTAATCGAATTTCGATTACTTGAACAGCAGTGATAAATATAATTTCATGGTATGAGATTTATCTCCGTATAATCAATCAATAATCATGTTAACAGTATGTTTTTAATACTAGACAAATATGTTTTTATATTACACAACACAAGAAGTGAAATTCTTACGCAATATTCCATTTGTTTTTTTTGTATATCGGGAAAGTAATTTATCGACAGGTTACTTAAATTAACTGCGGTTTAAACGCTTGGGATTATAACTTACTCAATATTCACCAGTCACTTTTAACTACCGCGGGGATTCACTCGATCATTGCGACGGTAACAAATTTTTGGTTAGTTGAAATATATTATTCCTATAAAATTATAACTAAGTTTCACAAATATAGAAAGGGTGAAAATAATTTCAATTGAATTTCAAATTTGTTTATAGTTCTTGTAAAGTTGTAGCCAGTTTATTTAAGGGAATCGTTTTAAACTCTCAAGACATTTGTGAGAATGTAATATTATTTTGTTTCTTTATAGTTTACTTGTAACCATTCGTAGGCCCGGCTTCACTTCGGGAAATTAACTAGATTTTTATCTTCAAAAATAGTAATCAAAATAGTAATAGTAAATAAATGAAATTGTGTGCATGGTATTAGGAATGTTGTGGATATGAAATTTCGGATCTGGATATGGATACGGATATATGGATAATGTTTTACTGATTGCGGTTAGGGTTATGAATGTGAAATTATTTCGGATTATCCGATCGTTTCGGATAATTTCGGTTACGGATATTAGATGATTTACGACTTTGAATAAAATATAATGTATATTATACAAAGTTTTACTTTGTATCTTGGTATTGTAATCACAGAAAAAATAAATTAAATAATGAAAGCATACTTAAAGGAGTACGACGCGGCTAGTGTATCGGCTCGGTCAGCGTAAACCAGTCATAACGTGTTTTATTTAGACCCTGCCTCTATCGAAAATTATCCGAAACTTTTCTATCGTATTCGGTTACGGTTTCAGATATATTTTTATTTCGGAAATCCGATAGTTTCGGTTACGATTACGGAACTCAATAACATCCCTGCATTGTAAGAAATGACCCACTAGTAGTTTCTTATAAGGCCAACAAATTGTTTCTCTTTTTTTCTTTTTATATTCTTTAACAACTATTTGTCTTGTACTCTTTTGTTATAATATAAACAAAGTAATGTTGTCAGCGAGGGAAGCATTGGTAATTCTACAACACAGGGAATTCTAGTGTGAGACCGATGATTATCTTATTGTAGGTTGTTTACTTGTGTTTAATAAATAAAACAAATTCGGCGTTTTGTAGATTTATCCTGATGTCTCATATAAACCTTTCTCGTGAAACAGTTTGTTTATTGGTAAAAACTGTATGAAATCACGCCCCGTCGCTTTCATATTTATTGCATTCAGACAGAGAGACGGAGGAGTAGTTTTGTGCTCTGTAGCTGTTGTCCATCTGGAATTATGTACCTTTCAAATGGTATAAGAATTGTTCGAATAGACGTCGCGGTTCCGGAAATTAGCCTCGACATACACACAAAGTCACAAAATTCTCACTCTCTATTCATAATATTAGTATAGGTTGTATACCTCATTTGGGAACATTTTTAACTGATTTCAGAAAAGCAGAAGATTCTCAACTCGTCTGTATATTTTTTATATGTTTGTTACGTCAGAACTCCGTCATTTATTAACCGAACTGGAAAGTTTCTTTTTGGTCGAGACGGCATATTTCCCATTTAAATTTGAAGAAAAATACCACTCGTAAGGGTGAAAAATAGGAGATGAAACCGAGAAATTCACCTTCAAGCTGAAGTCGGGTTTTTTTTTTAATATTTTCGCTTTACATTTATGTTCATAAATCAACAAATAGAAGATTGTCAGAGAATTAGTTTTGTAACGCATTATTATAATAATATATTGAAAAAAAAAATAGTCATATATTACCTAACTCCTACATAAGATAGAAAAATCAAGATAGTGTTTTTGATTCCAAGCGTGACATATTTTTTAAATGCCATAAATATTGAACTAGGTTAAAGTTAGTGCGTTCACCACCTTAGTTCACCACCATCAGGTGGGATTGTTGTCAAGCATTAATTTGTTTTATACGTAAAAAAAATATTACTCCCCAAATTTCAGTGAACTATGAAATCCTCACCCGTCAAGTTTTCAAACACTTATTCCTTCACCAATCAACTGATTTAATTATTGACTGATATTAATCGTGCAGGCAGAATAGAAACCAGTAAACGAATTCTGGATTAAATATAAAAATGCATGACCATCTATTTACCGGCCTTTTAAGCTGGTCCAGGCATCCAATCTCCCCGTTTTCTTCATGTCATCAGTCCATCTGTTTGGGGGACAACCTGTGTTATGCCAAGGCAAGGACGCCATTTGAGGACTTGAAAGATTCTGCCTTGGGTACTTTGTTATTCTCGGCCGGGCCAGAGATTTATGTGACAGATGAATGTTGTTTTCTCGGATCGTAAATATTTGCCGAGTCATATTTGAGTAAATCTACACTATTGCAATACAGAAAATCGTCTTGCGAGGGTTTGTTTGTGTTGTAGGGCCACAAGATATTACAGTAATCGAGCGCTAGTGTATTTGTACTTAAACATGAGCAGTCATTCTCGTCCATGTCATAATTACGGTAACAAAACCACGCGCGGAGACTTTATCTTTGATTTCATATTTCCATACAGTTAAATCTGAATACTGAAACTTCACCTATTGAACTGAACTTCACCTATTTGTTAAAATGCACAACTTCTATAAATGAAAGCCAGAATTCAACCTCATATATTCTGTATGCGTCTGAATTGAAATGCCCATCCTTTTAAGCATAATTGCTTTGTTTTGTTAACAAATTTAGAACTAGTTTGACGGGTGTTGTACAGGAGTGTCATCTTCGACCGGCGCGGCGGCATTCTTGTAGTGAGAGTGTTTTGTTATCTGTGGCCGAAAGTCTTTCTCAATATCATTCACGATCTCCAAAGCAACTGCTGTTTGTAATCTGTGAATGTTGGAAAAAACAGCATTCTTTGTTTGAGATTTATTACGTGATGTAAAACTTAAATCTATTTTAACAAGATTACAGCACGAAAACTAATGCGGTTTGAATTGATAGCCATATTTAATAAGGTTTAATTAAATTATTAATTGGTCAAATTATGATAACAATTGTTGAGTGATTCCAAAACAAACTTTGAAGGCATTTTCATTTACGCCGCCGATACTAGCGAATTCCGGCCGGTATTACTATTAAACCAAATTATTTACTTTCAAATATTCGCGGAACAACATTTCAGTCAAGTCAAAATAATCTAAAAAAAGCGTTGATTCAGATCTAAGGCAGCTTGACAAAGAGTTGTCAAAATTGATTCAACCTTTTGTCAAAAACATCCCTCCCCTCCCTCCGGTTCGCATGACGCGTTCTGTTTTGACATTTGTAGGTAATACTGAATTACTATAATTATTAGCCGCACTAATGCAGTAATATCTGTTGATTTGAAATGTCAGTATTTACTTCTTTTTTTTAATAATATACTATTTATTAATAAATTCTGTTGTTAAATAACAATTGAACCATTGCTGTCTTTGGGCAAGGATCCCATGTGCTGGCAGCATTCCCTCTATGAAAGGGATTTATATTTACAGTTAATTAATAATAAAAAAATTGTTAATGCGTTTCGTGAATGAATATTTTTAAGCGATAATTATGTCTATATAATTTCTTAATTACAATTAGTAACATATCTCACAATTATAGTATAATTTTTTTCTCCGTGCAGTTTGCGTCATAAAACGTCGGGGGCGGTGAAACGAGTATTTTGCTCTCTCTCCCACTCACGGGCCTTATGGGCGGGCATAGTGATGCGAATTATTGTTGTCGATAAACGTTATCAATATTGTATTTAATTTTGTCATTATGTGGGATTGTGATTAAAATGAAACAAAAATAGGTAAAACAACGTATTTATTAAAATAAGAATAATAATGATTGAAAATAAATTATTAATTGGATATATACATATGTATTAAAAACCTATAAGTACAAAAGTTTAGGATGTAACAAGTTATATTTAAAATAAATATAAATACTTATATCTAAGTTTAAATTGAACATTGTTGTTGATAACAACACGTGCTTGTGCTGGTATATTGGTGCCAACAGGCAAAATATTATTTTGAATAAATTCTGCCGTTTTGGTACAAAACAAAGGAGTAGCCATTGTGTCACTAAAGAAATTCAGAGAACGGATGCACAAAAACACTTATTTTCCCTTCGATATATGTACTAAATTAGCATTGCATTAATTTGCAGGTATTAGGTGGGGGTAATGATGAAAAACAAATTATATAACAATTGACAAACAATGATCATAACATAACAATATCGCAGCACCCTTTGTATACCGCAGCGCCGCCGTGCACCTGCCTTCGATGACTCATTTGTTTTTAATCGATAATGGCGTTGCGCCCGCGCAACATGCTTACCGCCCTAGCCGGCGTCTCTATTATGACCCAAACTGCACGGAGAAAAAAATTATACTATAGTATAGGCTAGTGTAAGCAAGTGCGTGACGGGTACATTGTGTGAGGGAGACAGGTGTTACGCATGGCGAGAGGTAGATAGGCGGTAGGTGTGCATCACCGTTCATTGTTCCCGCGGATTGTTGCGAAGTAGATGAAATAGTAATAATTTTCGTAGTCACGCCTGTTATTTTAAAAGGATGAAAGGTGATTGATTGTGTTTAAATTATGTTAGTGACTTTTATGGCGCCAATTTCTCATATCTATAATATCTATACAGAGTAGCTTAACGGACCATCTGTCAAGTCTGCCTACTTTCACCGTTTGCTTTCACGGTTTACGTCAAATTACAAATTCATACGTACAGCTTTTGTTGCGCTGTGAACTGTTTGTGATGCTTTAAACTGTAACTAAATGCGTTGTTTAGTTTCGTAAAACAATATCCAATTGAAAAAACACGCGGGATGGTGGCTGTAACTAAAATGAAAGCCTTGAAGCAACGCAATGTTGCCAGGTATAAGGAATTTTGTCGGATTTACCCGACATTGCCAAAATTATGTCCGGATTCTTGACGAAAAAGGGTATGGTACCTCCGATGAAGAAACATGTACGGAGTTTATGTAAAACCAAGGGGATCAGGGTTGTCAGATTTGTAATATTTATTCGTACTTCCGACATAAAACAAATAAGTCGAAAAATCGACCAAAGCCATTTAGTTACTACGATCCCGCCTGCCGAGCAAGGGGTCCGGGCTTGATCCCGTCCGTATTCAACATAATTAATACAAATTTTGAATTATAAACAGACTCTTAAACTTTATGTATTGATATAATAACATCAGGTTTTTTTATAACTTTCATAAATTTAAGAAACGGGCAGCATCAAAATCGATTGATCGAATAAAATAATCTTTATCGAATGAATGAAGTATCGTCTAAGTCAATTTAGCTGACGTCATTCATATCGCACGAAAGTTGTGAATGATGTTGTATTAATGATATGATCGATAACATTCACTACTCGGACCGGTGTGGCGAATAAAGCGTAGTATTTATTACCAGGTGTACTTATTTTTGTACAACGTTCCAATTTTCTAAGATTTAACGGCATATCCCGTTTTACACTTAATCTTTCACTGACCTATCTCGACAGGAATAACAAATACATCTATAAGCTTTAGAAATTTATTAAACATACATTTTATTACACACCAAAACATAGTTTCCATTTAAAAAACGAAACTCGCGTTTACCTCAACACTCCATCCCGAAACAGGCGTTGGCAACACAGCCACAACATCATCTGTGGGTGCGGTCAATATGGACACATTTGAGCGCCAAACTCTCGCCGGTGACGTAACGCTGTTATTGAAAACCACTTCCGCGGCCGCAGCATCACATCTCATCGCGACCGGTTAGAAAGCGAGAGTTGAAAGCTATACGCGCCCAATATCGTGTTACACAAGCGCGCCGTAACATAAACATTTACTCAGGCCGCTGGTATCTCGCAGACATTACCCAACTCGATCTCCCTCATCGTTAGGACTCAGATTGCCAAGTTCAAGCTGTCAAAAATGTACTTATGCACGTACTTTTCGCTGCTACTAACGTTTCGCTGGCGCTTTAATACTGATGGGAAGAAACGGCGAACGTAACTACTCGGCACATCTTTTGAAACAACGCATGATAGTTACAAAGTAAGTTTAAACCGCGCGGAACTGGTTTCGACTCTATTATTTCCAGGCGTCCTTATTGTCAATATATTTTTCTGTTTATTTCCAAGTAGGAGCGGCTTGCACTGTTAATAATCTGTTTTATTTTCCTCCAACAGACCGTTCGGAGTCTGTAGTATTTCATCATCATTTCCACTATTACATTGGTGACCCCGACTGATATTTATCATGAACGATACCATCTTCGGTGTTTCAAGTTATCTTCATAAATAAAGACACAACTAGATGATTACTTTAAGGATAAAACTGTGTTGACATCAGTTTAATAAATGAGTCTGTAACTGTGAGTAGGAAAACAACTCCCCGGGAGTTTCTTGCCGCTCCTTCTTCCGGGCCCGCTCACGGTGGGGATTTGTTGAAGCGACGGCGTAGTTCGACGTTCGAAAATCGTTCGTAGAAACGAAATATTATTTCATTCATTCATTCATTCGTTCTAATCGTGTCATTATCATTAGAGGAGGCAACAGAGCACAATAATTAGAATTATTAGGGAACTGAAGAGCAACAGTGCAATCACATTTTTCACTTTCTTCTTATAAGAACCTAGATTTGTCAGTGATTCATCAAGTGTTCGTCCGTTGGTTGAACTCCGACCATAATCTTTTAACAAACTTATTAATGTATAACATTGCAGCTAATTATGTTAACGACAGCCGACGTAGTTAAAAATACATGGAGTTAAAAAAAGTACGGCAGTATTGTATTATTTTATTAAAAATTTAAACTGTATTTAAACGTATTTAAAAGACGATAGTTTTATACTTATTATATTATTATTATATATATTTATACGATAGTTTTTACTAGTAACTCATAAATAATAATCAAACCCTTATTCTTATCAGGCGTTTTATAAATTTTTCCTTACACCAAAATCTTTCTCATGAATCAGTCTATCTATCGCTAAACACCGCATAAAAACCAGAGGCTTAGTTTTAGGAATGACCGCATTCAGACAGACAGACAGACGGAGATTTTTTGTATACTATACAGCTTATGTCCACCTGGAATAGTGCACCTTTAAAATGGTCGAAGAATTATTCATGTACACCCCGTAATTCCGGAGATTACCCTCGATAACCCACAACCACACAAATTCAAAATCAAAATCATTTAATCATGTAGGTATTCTGTAAATACACTTGTGCGCGTTTTTTTTGCTTCTACCGCCGTTTCGATAAGATGGTCTTTGTAATATTTAATTGTTTATTTATTATTTTAATTGGCACCAAACGCATAACGTAGAATCGCGATGGCGCGCAACGTGTGCGGTCCTCGGTTACGCTTTACGGTTACGGTTTATGAAACAAAAAGTCCTTGACAATCAGGTGGAAGAGGCAAATAATGGTTTTGTCTTTGCTCTTTGTTGTACATAATTCAATAATCTTATTTTATTACCATTTATCCATTGTGTCAGGAAACGCACGTCTTCAATTTCGAAAGAGCACTTGAATTGTTTTAGTAATAGGTTTTTCTGGTCTATGAATAAGGAAACACAAATGTGTTGTAATATACAGCCAGAGACATGGAAATTTCACTTCTATCTAGTGGTTTCAGATTGCTACGTGCACAGATACGTTTAGCCGTATTGGTTCGGCCAACACCACCCCCAATCCCACGCTGGCAGAACAGGGTGTCGTAGGAGGCGACAGAAGCCGGAATTAATATTGTTATTGGTATTGTTATCTTTCCGTGAAGCCTGCCTGGCTAGAAACCACCCTCCTGCTCCAGTCAGCCGCTGAACGACTCGTCGTGTTCCGGCTGTGGGGCTTGAGAGCCAGTACTTACTTTCTAACCATCTTCTCATTTTCTGGCCGACAACGCATTAGGCTCGTATGTTCGTTTGTCGGCTATTAACACAAGAAAAAAAACACACACACAGACAGACAGACAAAAATTTGAGGTAGTTATCAATGCATTTAAAAAACTTTTTTCCACGACTCCATATCGTTGGTCGTCTTATTTGAAGGGAAGGATTAGGTGTTAGCATAAACGATGCCAAATCATCGATCATCACTAGTCATGGGTGTACCACAGGGCTCAATTCTAGGTCCTTTCCTTTTTCTAGTCTACAAGCGACCTACCCTTGGCTTCGCGCTGACACCGACCTCAGATCCACTTACTACCGGACCCAATTGTGAATCTAAACCATCAAAAGCTGCATAAACACAAACAATGAATTACAACTGAATGATGACGACCCCATAGTCCAGTTGGTAGTGATCATGCCTGCTGAGCGACGGTTGCTGGGTTCGATTTCCGACTGGCCAGACATTTATGTGACAGATAAATGTTTGTTCTCGGGTAGTGCATGTTTGTAATGTCATACTTGTGTATGTCCATGTTGCCCGCAACACGGGGAATCCTAGTGCGGGGGTGTGTGTGTGAACGTTTTGTAATTATGTGGAAACTGTGCTTTTGCTGATGACATACCTTTAATATTAGACTAAAGAGATATTGGAATATCTTTACATAAATATTGTAATATCTTTAGCCTATACCAAACGAAAATACTCTTGGATACAAAGAGCTTACACTATCGAAATTCAATGCGTTCTTAGACCGTTACATACGAAAATACATTCATTACAGTTAAACGGACTAGATTTTTACCTAATGTGGTCGAAATCTTTTCTATAGATAATTGCTTAATTTCACATCTAAAAGTATTACCACTAAGATTTATGCAAGACGGTGCTTTGATGAAATGCCGTGAGCACTTACCTAAAAGCCTCACTGAATTTAGATGTTAATCTTTCCTTTCATCGAAATTAACAGATGTGTTAATTCTGGCCACTTACACACGCAACAGACACAAAAATCAATCCGATTCGTTTTAGGCCGCATTTCTTAAATTAAAAAAAAACAAATTCAATTGGAACAATTAAGTTGAGAACGTGTGTAACTCTTGGACAGGACAATCGATCCTCCTCGCATTTTTTTGTTTAATGTACTAAATAAAAAAAAATCCATTTAAATTTGGATCAATATTCATAATGCAGATAAAAATTACGCTAGAATTCGAATAGGTTAGAATTTTATTCTTACTGCAGTTCTTGCTTAAGCACAAAGCTGTTTAATTTACCACTAAAAATTATTGTTCAAAACCTCTGAACATTCATTTAAAGGTAACCGTTTTATGACTGTAATTACACATATAATATATTAGCTCATTATAATACTACAAACTACAAACAAAAAATGCATTATATAATAGGATCTTAGCGTATAATAATTGTAAACATTATACTTTAAGTTAACGTTGAATTATGTAATGAACGCTCCAGTTCTTGTAATGGTCCCCGCATTAATGGTACGTCAACGCGAGATACAGCAAAACCTTTAAGTACGGTTTTGTTTCTAATTTATTTACTGGTAACACTAAAGTTCAAAAGCTACCAAAAAAAAGTAAAAAGTAAACTGTTTTTATTTCTATAAATGTAGATAATTACTTATCTCTTCTTTATACACTTATCCTTTCAATAACTCGAGACCAATCCAATCACCCGTGTTCGTGGTTCAGGTTGCTAAACAACAGACGACGCTTTGGCGATCGTTCCGTTGGAGGTCGGTGAATTCTGTATCTGCCTAGTTTAATCACGACCGTACATACATTTTTTGTGGGGTATTTTACTCGACTGGCTAGCTAACATCGTCCATCTAAAATCGATTGTGAAATGTTTCATACGAGTGTCAGTGCAGTGTCGGAGAGCCGGTAATAATGCGGGACCTTGTTCCTTTTCGGTCAGCAGGGCTTCAGCGATGCCTTTGGTGTTACTGAATTCCGTGGGCGACGGTGATCACTTATCATCAGATAGCTTATCTGTTCGTTTGTCGAGTAGTTACATAAAAAATATACAAATAAAAAATAATTAAGAACACAACACAACACTTCTATTAACAATTGTGATAACATTGATTTTAGAAAAAGCAATAACCTTGCTGACCCACAAGTCACAGACCTGTGTCTGGCAGTTAAAGGAAGTCGACTGAATACACAGATATCAAGGGTACATACATATATTTTAAAACGAAAAACAAGTACAGTCAGTTTTCTACTCGCTCTTTAGCTATTGATGTTAATTTATGTAAAACCAGAGAGAAAGTAAATTTTTCTTTCGTAAGTCCATAATTTTTGTATAATAATAACGAGCGCATGTTTTAAATTCGAAAATTATGCTCAAAATATGTATATATCGCATAGATTATAAAATTAGGCTTAGTGGTTTGAAAGATAAGGAGGAATAGTCAATTTTTATTATCATCTTTTTATTTTTTGCTCCTAAAATTATAAATCTTTTATATACTGTACACATAACGTACGGCTCTCAGACGAATCAATCAAATTGAAACAAAAAAGTAACTGTTCGCTTTTAACACATTCACTATTAATACCTATGAATTATTTTCTCTTAAAAAAGCATTAATTGTAGTTTAGTATATCGTTTAGTGCAAATAAATGCAATTGAATGGAATGTATTTTTTTTTATTTCGTCCCTATGCGTAACTGTATATGCAAAAAAGGTTGCTGGTCAAAAACGAAAAAAAAATATCAGGATAGGAAAACGAAATATTTACTTTTAAAATATTGAGCTTGTATCGGCAGGTGGATGGGTTAGCTCAAAGTCGTAAAGTCGTGGCAAGTGGCAATGAAAGTTCAAGTAAAAGTTCAATGTACTCCTACATTGAAATGTCAGGAGAAACTTGAATGGTTAATTGTTTAATCTGTGTATTTATCTATGCTTGGTTCTACTTTATAGTGTAATTACATATAAATATCGTTTTTATTTTATTATGGTAATTTTATGACATTTCTTAATTGTTATTAGTTTATTGGTTATTAAAAGATAAAAATGTTATTAAAATATCTTATCACATAATAAGTTGAACAACATAATATTTGTCATAAAAAGTACTATTCATGTGTTTTGTTTAAGTTGATTAATCTTAATTAATATGAAGCGTATCGAGTACTAGAAAAATCTTTAGTTCATTTCCGAATGTTTTCATCGTATTTACCCAAGAAATAAAATTGTTTAAATGAAGTTTTACCAAAAAATTTCAAAACTTATGATTAAAAATAGAATAAAAATACTCACCATTTTCCCGCCAAATAAAGCAAAAATATCCAGGCACAAAACCCGCAAACCACTCCACGTTAAATTTAAGAAAAAAAAAACACCGCACGTCACTTTTTCGCGCTCTTTTGCAACCTTTTTTTTTAAACTATTTCACCAGCTGACGTAACTCAAGTTTATTCGTCCATATTTTTTTAATGTTTTTGGGGCGAGTGTCCAATAAGGCTGTGTGTTCAACACTGGTTCTATGAGTTCTCATCGGAAGAAAGTGGGGTGCTATTTCCCATAGCCGTAACCTGACATGTAGCATGTGGACCATTCTCTCAGCCGGTTACAACTGAATTTCAACTTTATTACTAGACATTAATGTTGGTTTTCAGTTCATAATTTTAAAACACATCGCAACCATTGACTTTTCTGTCCCCAGCATCTTTGTTGAAACGCGTACGGAAATGGACTTTAATTAGTGGGTTTAAAACTGTTTTTGTGTTAATTAGTGAGTGAGCTTAAACAGGATATTTATTCGCGTCATGACTTTCTTTTATTTGTCTCAAAGATGAGGTGTGGCCAGGGTTGGCAGATTTCGTTTCGTTGGCAGGAACAGGGTGTAGTTTGCAAATTGAATTAAAGATTAAGTCATAAATCATTGCTAATTTTCATCGTGTCGTGCATTTACTCCTGGCATCAACGTCTCAAGGACGTACTGGGTACAAATTTCTGTTCTTTATCGTGCATTGCTGGAGGAGTTATTGGGCGACATGTGTTGATGGTTGCAGCTTATGTCAATTTTAAGTAAGCAAGGTTGCTCGGACAGCAGTTAGATGACTGCTTTAGACTTCATTTGATTTGAAATTTTTATAACGCACTTCTGATGCTCGGAGAACCGTGATATATTTTACGCGTTTCTATTGCAAAGTTCTCTAGAACTTTGGTCAATGTTCGGACATTTCTTTTTAAACTTTGAATTTTGGAATAGAAAATGTTTATGCTTCTAAACCTAACCTTTTTTTATTTCATGCACTTGCGAAAAGTGATTTTTATTTTCATATTCATCTCACAAATTAACCTCCAAAATACCAATTTGTTTGTTTATACCAATTAAATTATTGTTAACACTTCCGTTGTGTGTAAATTTCAAGGTTTTCGTCCGGTAGACTGTATGGAACGTTATGATCATAAATAACTGCCTTCTCAAACAGACCTGTCCAGATAATAAGTATTTATAAACTCGATAAATACTCAATTATTTTTTTTTTTCAGCTAACATAAAGTAAAGAAGTTAAAGATAAAGAAAAGGAGCTTCTTGCCGCTTCTTCTCCCGGGACTATTCATAGTTAAACTAACTGATCCAATATGATATTTTATCACAATTTTAAAAACCTAGTTTTTTTTTCAGTTTCAATATCTGTCAATAATTTGCCTTGTGAATTGAATCCGAGATCAAAATACACAATATAGTAACCTTTAGAATAAAAATAAAACATAAATGCACAAGTTGTGACAACCCTACTGTTGACGGATATTGCATATATAACATTTTGCGGATTCCAAGGGGTCGAAAGCTGAACAAACTAAACATTCGGTACGCTATGTGCTCATAACGTTCATTTCGTACCGAAAGTAAGAAGAATATTTAACAATAATGAAGTTGTACGGAGTTTTCAGCGAAGTTTCAATCACCGACCTGTCAACGACCGACCTTCAACCACCGACCTGTTAACCACTTACCTGACAACTATCGACCTGTCAACTCTCAAGATGACCACCCATACAGCTCGCAAAACCATAGGTAAGGTCAGGAGTTGGTTAGTTGCTACTAGGAAAAAATCTTGAGGGATTCCGCATACGCTGGCTGACGGTTCAAATAACCTATTCGTGCTTTATTGAATAAAAAAACAAACATTGCAACTGCAACCGCAACAAACAACTAGTGAATACTTTGACAGAAACAAGAAAAACTTTAACATGGAAATTTGAATTCCTTGTTCAACTCCTATTTTTTATAATTAGGTGACGGTATGTGTGTTGGTATATACTTTTATTTATCATAAATGCATGTTTTCCTTCGTGGAAGGGACGGAGGTTCTATGCATGTATAGAAATATATATCATCCTACATTGTGCTTGCGGATTGTTGCAAAGTAAATTAATACTAATTTAATAACAGTGAATTTCAGCATGGTAACGCCTGATACTATCAACTATAATAAGGTATGGTATTTTTCAAATTTAAACGGGACTAAACGAAAAGTATCCATTTGGCTGTTATGCGAATTAAAAAAAAATATTTGCGTAAATTAATTTACCACCTAAACAGTTATACTGAATACTGTACTAGAACAAAAAAAGGAGTTTTACAGATCGCTTAATACAGTAACATACGTAAAAAAATAAAAACTAATTGAGAACCTTCTCATTTTTCGAAGTTGAAATAAAGTTATATTTCTATCTAATAAATTTATATATCCTACAAACTACATTAACTCGTATTGGGGCGGATTAGAATCCATCCAGTGAGGCGACAGAAGCCAGCCTGCTCGGTGGTAGGGCTTCGCGTAAGGAATATATTATCAGTATTAACATTAAGTTTTTTAATATTATTACTGGTATTATTATCTTTTCGTGAAACCTGCCTGGTTATCCACCACCCTCCTGCTTGAATCAGCTGCCAAACGACTCGTCGTGTTCCGGCTGGGGGCTTGAGACTTTCTTTTATCTTTCCTCTCATTTCCTGGCCGACGACGCATCTGTGATGCCATTCGTCTTACTGATGTCCATGGGCGACGGTGATCAGTTACCATCAAGTGGCTCGTCTGCTCGTTTGTCGACTATTTACATATAAAAAATACAACCCTAAACCCTCCTACAAGCATGGTTACCTCAACCGGGATACAGAGAAACTAATGCATTAATAACTTATTTTCTGTGCTATCCTATGTTATTCTCTATGGTATTGTTATCGTCTATGGCCTGCGAAGTTTTCGGTCGACCGCGCGACCGCTTATGATATTACGCAACTTTGCATGAAAGTAATTCACCATTACATTGAATTACATGGGGAATTTTCAATTTCAAAACGCCATTTAACAACAAACTATGTTTGCCTGCCTGATTTTACAGCTATTTAAAGCTATAATATATTTAGATGCCATTCTTATTAACGCTAAAAGATTGTCTAGTGAAAGGTTTGTGTCTGTCGTAATACAATGAATGAAATTATATATGATGCAGTTCCAACTCCATGAATCTTGGATCATCTTGAAAACACCCCTTAAATGATGCGACTTAATCCCAGCGACATAATAGGATTTGGCAGATGAACGCGCAGACGCCTTGTTAATCAAAGAGTTGGGGGTTTTGCAAGAGCTTAAGTTTGTCTTTGACCAGATGCGAGACGAACTCACGTATCGACTATTTATGACAATCTCATTTGTAATCACATTGTTGTGCAATCGTGGATGGTATCCGCCATGTTTATCCCGTTACAATGCATCCATTATGGAGGTCCAAAGTCCAAATCTGTGCCCCATACAAATCTTTACGGGTCTATATTGGACACGTGAAACTTAAGAGATATATAATAATAATATTACACAAATCAGTGAACAGCAAAGCGAAGTGCGTCATCCAAGTTTACAAAGATAGGACGAGTTCTGAAGCTTTGCGTTCGGAAACCGGCTTTGAGGCTTTATCGTATATGTCATCACTCAAAGTAAGAAATGGTAAACTACAAATAATTTAAAAATTCTCCATGGTGTCGTGGAACGTCTACAACCTCCCAATTTAAACGTGATCATTGGGTGGAGATCCAAACCCAGTAGTAGGGTAGGCAAGGTTGTCATATGCCGACGTACAGATGTTTGGAGCTATAAATTAAAATATATTTTGATTTGTTACAAAGTCACATCACATCACATCACACATGACACGTCTGAGCCCGTGGCACCGTGTCAACATGTTAGTTGAAAATAGACTTTTCATATTCGTTTGCATCCTGCAGAATCCTTCACCAAATTTAAATAACATTTTAATTAAACACTTATATATCTTTTTATTAAAAAAACCAGTCAAAAGCCTATTTAAAAGTGTAAAAGTCCAAGGTAACGTATTTTCTTAATTTGTTCAATATTTGATAATGGTTACAGTTTTTTTTTCTATGCAAATTTGTATTGAGAAACCTCCGGTGATGACGCCGTCTTGGAACGCGGATTTGCGCCAAATCAGCCATATTAATGTATCCACGCCTAAGTTTTCACTACCAACTGGTTTTGATACGCTAATTTATCGATTTAACTACATTAAAATTGGAAATAAACTGTCTAGAAATGTATTCTACGCATTTTGGACTTTGTCCATTTTTAATCTTCTTAATTTTTTTAACTTTAAATATGTACAGAGTACATACGGTATACGTATGTGATATTAAGAGGTCTTAATTTCTTTTTTATTTTCACTGGATAACTACGAACCTTAAATAAGTCAACAGTGTTACGTTCACTTTGTTACAGTTTTATTATCTGTACATGTAATATTTATTTAATTATAAAGCAATAATGAGAGACAGGCGTTCTCACCAGTTGCCGGACAAAGGTTCATATGAACACGCACGTTGCAAGTAGGTTAAAAAGGCAGTTACGTAATAGCATACATTTTTGTAGAAAACTTTCCAATATCGACATGGCGGCTTGTTAGGGTTGTCTGAAGCTGCACCTGTTTTTTAAGTTATTTATTTCTTGCAGCTCTGTTGGTTGTGAAATTGTCGAGTGTTTTAAAAGATGCAGAGTAGTTTTTATCGCCATTCTTTCTCCTGAATATTTAATCACAATTTCGAAACCTTAGTAGAACCAAAAAAATACGTACATAAGTGTATTAACAAAATATCTTAATGATTAAATAGTTTAGAATTTGAATTTAAGTAAAGTTGTTTCGGAGCAGGCATTTAAGCGAGAGATTGTTCTCGTGTATTGGTTATTTTATTATTATTCGTGGGAGGTGTAAGTGAGATTTAAGTACGCACCTGATAGAACAGAATAAAATATAATTATCTATATTGCACATCATAATAATAGTAAAAGAAAAAAAAAATCAAAAAGGTCAGCTCTTAACAGATAACAAAACAGCGGTTTTATCGTCAACTAGCGATGTCTTGCAGACAACCTTTGAGAATAGGACACGGCGCAAATAAGAAAATAAGGTGTACCGTTAAGCGAAATAAAAAAAATATAGCTAAAATATAATAAAATATACACAAATATATTCAAATGTTTTGTAGACTTTTTGAAATCTAAACATATTATAAAAATATATATATGATTATATCACATCTTTATGTAAAATATTTTTTGATAATGTAATGTAATTGTAAATGTAGGCTTTGTTATTGCTTTATGTGACAAAAAATTACCAATTTTTTGTTTTAAATTTTTTGTAACTAATAAAATGTGAAGTAATCAAGGATATTTTTCATCCCGGGAAACGAATCTGTAGTCGCCGAAAGGAAACAAAAGTTAATATGAACACTGTTACGACAGTGCAAACAAAGTTTGTCTGTTTTCAGTGCAATAAATTAATCTCTCTAATTAACAGAGCTAGGATAATCAATTTCTACAACTTCAGAATTCGATGAAATAAAACGCCTAAAAATATTTGGAGTCATTATTTTAAATTACGCGTAGGTGAAGCGAAACGAGAGTGTGGTTCTAGTAGTGAAAATGTATAAGGTCACACATAATACATACTAAATAATATAACAATAGTGCACACACACATAAAGATGTTTATATACATAATATAATTTTACACGTAGTTTAATTTAATTTACTGTAACGTCGTACCGGGGCCTCCATATTCAAACATATACAATTTGTACTACAATGGCTTCAAACCGAGCTTATGATTGAGTAATTTTGATGAAAGTAAGAAATATTGCTTAAAACAGTTGTATTTTGCAATTGCTACAACCAATATTATACGTGGTGATACAAAAACATTCAACTTTAATGACGAATCGAATCAATTATGACGTCACTGATCGAGGGAATATGGAATGCTCTAGAAATTTAATGCAAGAGCTTTTAAAGTTGGTACGTCATTAAAAACCTGCGTTGAATCCACCTGAAAGTTGCGCCCGCGTTTGGGTGGGCGGTTACATAATAACAGTAAATCGATCAGATATAACTAATACAGTTATATTGCACGAAAAATATGAGAAAGTATTTTATGAACTATTGTAATAAAAACGAAGTTGTAAAATGTCTATTAAGGTTCGTCAATGTAACGCGTATGATTTGGGGTGGCGGCCATGAACTCTTCCAAGTCTTCTTTGAACCGCACCTAACCAGAAACCGATTCAATTATTTTTTATTGTCTGTATCAAATCCGGCGTTCGTTATTTTCATTCAGGTGTTACGATCGGCTACCACCTGTAGACAAACTAACGCATTGCGTTTATGATTATGTTTTCTCCTGGTTGTATTAATTCCTACTCTACGTAAATATAATTTATTATTAAGAATCTGTAGTTAAATATTTGGAATTATACCTATCTTAACACTTTGTTCACACAAACAGATTAAAAAACATTGTAACGCTTTAAATTTTTGGCGCCAAAACTACTGAAACGTTAGTTTATATACCTACGTGAGGAATCATCACGACAAATGACAAACGATCGTTTTTTGCATTAACAGATGCAACGGCAACCCTAGGTTACGCAAAACGTGTTTGCGAAGCGCCATCTTTAATCACGGAAGTGTGTTCAATAGATCTGTGCGAAATGTATCTCCAATTGATTGGTTGTCCGCCATTTTAAAGAACGCCATCTTATGTGTTCAAATCATAGAGTTAATATAAGTAATAGAGGAACACTCATCTCAAAATCGCGTCACCAAAACATAAATGTGCATGGTGTGAAAAATACACTGATGTGCGTGACTTTTAGTGATGTCAAATTCACGTCCATGTATTATCGACATGAATGTCGACTATTCCATCACAGGTTTCTTTGCTATATTCAATTCGTCCTCTTAATTAATTATTACATGTTAAATTAATAACACCACGCTAATCCTAGTAACTTCTCTTTACTTCGCTTCTTCTAAACTTAATATTATTTGACAGGATAAAACAAAACGTGATTAAACGGTACTAAAGAAAACAATAATAATAATGTTTATTGGTTTTAATTAATTCTTTGATGTAAATCGATATAACTTATTGCCCTCAGAAAGGAAATAATCAATAAATTTTGAAGATATAAATTCCTCATTAACATGTCAGTGATTTAGTAGAACAAAACAGTTACCCTTAAAATGTCTACTGTAAATTTTGTGAGGAACCCTACCTATATGGTTTAACATTTGAATCCATTTTTCTTTTTGAACTGCATTTACAGGAAACCTTGAAGAAGAAAAATTTGTCAATAAATATAAAATCACATTCGCCGTTTATTGTCATGTCATAATAATAACAAATATAAAATTTGCCAAATTTTATCAATTTAAGGAGTTAATACTATTCAAAAGCTAAAGTTGCACCTTTATATCAGTCTATCTACTTTCTGTCCAATGTGTTTACAAGCTATAACCGAAACTTAAAAGGTAAAATATGAACAAATGTAGGTAAAACAAAAAATATTTATTTATACCTGTTTAAAAATTATCCACTTATCGATAGATTTTGTGCAAGTCCTACGCGAAACGGTATCATTTTCACGTACACAATATCTTTTTATCTTACATATAATTATGAAAAATAAGTTATTATTTATAAAATGGAGTATTTACTGCATGTTATTAATCTTAATTTATATAATTTTAAGATCAACTTCTATGGAAATAAGCATCGTGAAAGTAGTATTGCACTATCAGTACTTACCTGTGTATTGCCTCTTTGTTTGGGTTATTGTTATAAGTAACCCTACAATTTAATACTGAACACGACACCATTATATTTACTATTTTTAGTCTGATAAAATATAGAAAGATTGAAATGAAATTAATAAAATAACAAATAGCAATTTTTTGACAGGAGAGTCCTACAGTAAATTTTCTTGTATCTCTTTCTCGCAAGTAGGATTTTCCGTAAAGCTCGAAATCTCACTCGCACACTGTGTTCCTCTATTACTATATAGTATATTAACTTTATGGTTCAAATACGCGGCCGTGTTCGCTTGGTGTTTGACAATTGTTTTTTTAATGGAAAAACAAGAGTGTTTTCTACAGATTAATAAAAATATTTTACAACAAATTTTAATAAAAATCATGATTTTATGTTCCGTAAATTTATATTTTAAGTTTAATGGATCTTCAATTGATCATATTAATTTAATATTTCGCTTGTGCTTGGTTTTGGAAATTTTCTTGGAAATGTATCCATTTCCCAGAATGTATATAGCTACTCAATCGTTTTAGAGTTGTATATGTACAGATCGATAGCAGAGAAAGATTACAAAAAAAATGTTTGAACATAAGAAAACAATTCGAAGAAGTGTACACCGAGGAGATGAATTTCCACTGTGAAGAACAAATGGCGAAAAAAAATTTTAAGAACAACATAATAGACAAATACTAAGTATCTAAGTTACCTGTGCGGAATTCGTCCAGGCGTCCTTGTCATTACTATATTTATCTATACCACAACATTGCTTAGGTATTTCAATATGAAGAAGTCAGTCCTAGTGCGCGCATCACAGACGAACTACTGGATAGATTTCAATTGTTTTCTAAATTGGCTGTTATCTAAAGAAAAAAAAATTGCGATATATCCATTTAATATAAAGTTTAAATAAACATCAATTTTTGTAAACACTACATGTTCTGTGATTTGTCTAACTTTTTAAGTTTTTCCCCTGCACATAAAGTACATTGTTAATAAGATAGTGAATAAGCTAGTGTGAAATAAAAATCTTTCAATTCTTTTGAAGGTAATGAAAAAACTGAAGCCTTAAACGACCGTTCGCGTCTATCGCCTCTGTCTTATTGTCGACATAGACAAAAGACATTTGTTTTCCATTTGAACAACAGAATCCTTAATGATTGTTTAATGACTTTAAAGCTTTGGATACAATTAGTTTCTTTTGTTTATTTAACTCAATGAATATCTCATTAAATCCCTTAATATTGGGTTTTTCGACATTTTTCCAAGTTTTACCTTGAATATAATTTGGTAATCAATACTCAATAACTTATTGTTTATATGTATATAGGATATGTAACTTATAGCTTCAAAGGGTTTTGTAATCTTTACATATAAAATCCTTCTGTACGTATGTATGTTACTAAACTTCTAAACGGCTGGACCGATTTTGATAACAAATTTCAGGGAATTTGGTTTCTAAACGCACTTACAAAAATACTCATAGCAAAAGTCTTTGAGGAGTCATATTATTAATTACAAATTATTCTTTATTATTTCTATCTGATTGCTTTCTGTACATGAAATATATATGAGAGAAACTAATATGAGGGGATTTTATTAACGCAATAGAACCCAAAACAATAGTTGTTAGTATTTTCGTCTGTTTGTCTGTGCATTAGTGTGCACTAATCTCAGAAACGGCTTAACCGATTTCGTTATGGTTTCCACTAATGTATTGCAGTGAGCATTACTTAACATTTAAAGTTCGTTTAATTGCATTCCGTCTATAAATAAAAAAGTTATAAACAGATAAACCCTGTAGTTAAACAATGTAGGTGCTATTTCTAAGCGTAAGGCGTAGTATTTCTGAAGCGAAGCGAGGGTAGTTGGCGACTAAAATACAGTATATACAGTTGATTATGTAAATAGTATACGCAGTGAATCATTTAAATTTGTTTCTTGAACAAATTACTATAAGCTATGTATTCTGACAAAGAAGAAATGTTTTCATTTTGTTATTTAATGTTTTATTTATGTCTTTCTAAAATAATCGACGGACGCTATCCGGTCAATGATTTGGATAACAACTTCGCGGCGGCCATTTTGTTGTTAAAATACCATCATACATTATATTGACCTCACTGTGACCGCTTTCACCGCAAGGCCGTAGGGCGGCTTTCGCTGTTGTAGCGACTCCATGACGACGTAGAAACGGAGGACGGGTCTTGGATTTTTTTACATGTAACAAGTTGACGCTCGACAACAATCCCACCCGATGGTAAGCGGTGATGAAGTTGCATGGTGAACGCACTGACTTATAATAGCCTATTCACTCTCCTCTCGAAGACTCCCACATCGTAAATAGCCGGGAACACTGACTGCAGTGCGCACAATGAGTGACGACGCCATCTGCGCCTTCCGTACAGGCGGTACGTTCACTACGTAAGGATGGATACCCGCCGTACGTCGAGTTGGTCATTGGAAGATTTTTTTTTGATCGCTTACACACAGCACACCCTTCATAGTATAATATCCTTCTGCAATATAGAATAGATATACAAATATCAAAACGAAACCTAACGTGGTTATGTATACTAATAAGTAAAATTGGAATCTCTGTTTGTAATATTAAAATAACCGCTTTTTACTACATGCGTATGAATGTTTATGCGGTACATATACCAAAATAAAATTGTTTACAATGTTTGTCTGTCTGTCTGTCTGTTTGTTCCGGCTAATCTCTGAAACGGCTGGACCGATTTTGACGGGACTTTCACTGGCAGGTGACTGATGTAATAAGGAGTAACTTTTCTACTAAATAACTTTTTTGTTAAATTCCACACGGACGAAGTCGCGGGCACAGCCAGTAAAAATATAAATTAAAAACGAATCCACATTTAGTCCGCGTCAAAATATTGCGCTGAAAAACGTGACAGCTTTTCAAAAATATTAACAACTAAACTAGGACATATTAAATATGTCGATTTTATATATATGTTATTATTATATATATTATATATTTATATTTTATATATGTTATAATTAATAAATTAATTAATTAGTTCTTGTGACAAAATAAATGTTTTCTTTTCTTTCTTTCTATATAGTATCGCGAAGTTATTTGTAGATATTGATATGTTCTCTAATATTGTAGAACATTTTTATGTTCTATCATCAATAGTTTCCGCAGCGTATGCGATGAAAGAAATTTTTAAGCAAATTTTTTTTCAACGCTTTCATTGGTGGTCGTTACGACCCCTTCCTGCTCCGGACTTTCCCAAATTCGTACACATCAAATTGACAAACATTATAATATTGGATAATTTACGAAAATTAAAAGCTATCGAAGGTTTTTGTCCAATATAGTGTATTTACTAATTATGTTATTATTAATAATGTAGATCAAATAATTAAGAATATGATTTGCAAAGTCTCTGTGACCAACATCCTCTGCGTATACTGCAGCCATCGAACAAGGCTAGCGTTACCGGACGGACAGGACCATACGGTACAAAACCCATGGTCACAGCAAGTTTCTTACACAATCTGGTACAAAAATTCCTTTCATAATAATTTCCTCAGCGGTAAGTCGGTGACCTTTTGAGTAGTTTAATTTTAATATTACATAATTATCTATAACCCGAACCCGCCCTTGCTTTGACACACACGAACATAATATCGCAAACAACAACCGCATCTTGGACAAGTGTTTTATCAGACGTTTTATAAATTTTAGTCTATTTTGAAGTCTTCATCATAAATCATTCTATCTATTGGTGAAAACAGCATGAAAATCTGTGCAGTAGTTTTTGAGATTATCGCGGTCAAACAGACAGACGGTTTTTGATTTATTGGTAAAACTTTAAATAGTTTTTTATCGTTGTTTGTTGAGTGTTTCATCTGTGACTGTCTTTGTTGTATGAATTATAAATTATAGCCCTTCCTCTATAGCAAAACCTGACATACGGCGAATACCCATCCTTAGGTCGTGAACGTACCGCCTGCACGGCCGACGCGGTTTGGAAACCTGGTTTTTAGATTTAAAGCAAACTTTAGTTTACAACAAATGTATGAGTAACCTTCTAATTATTTAAGAAAGAAATTAATAATTAATAAGTTATAAAAACTTCGTAATTTGTCAGTTTGACATTTCACAGTTTTGGCGGGATAATAACCTTTTCGATCTGTCACTCAGACCGCGCTTGTTCAGAATACAGCGACCTCTGACAGAAGGAATTTGGCGTCACAACCTCTTTACGAGATCCTTGGTACAAGTTAATGAGAAGTTAAGATAGCTGGTAAATAAATAAATACTTACACGTGTAATTTACTTAAATTATTGTATATATAAGTCATATATACACTAATATACTATTCTGGTTTTCAAGAAACTAGATCACTAGCAGGGGAAGCTACTACAAGGATTCCCAAATCACCAAACTATCAAATAAAAAGCGGTATACTTATAGTTGTCTCATGCGAAGAGAACAATTAACCAAGCGGGCAAACGCTTTTACTTACCACCGTAGTTTGGTTACAAGAAAGTCACGTGAGACTTTAAGCGAAAAATTTAAATAAATAAGTGTACTCACCGTATCCAGTCAATATGCTAAGAGTAATATAGTTTTTATGAATAAATTTAAATATAAACAAGTAGAAAACAGATAAACTCAATAGTGAAACAAGAAATAGGCGTAATTTGGTTACGTCTTCATATCGCCATCAAAGGGTTCAGCGTTCTTTTACGGGGCTTAGTATTCGTTGTTACAATAAGGTTTCAAAGTTGATATGTGAGTTGTCCATTGGGCCTTATATATAAAAGCTTATAGGTAAAGGATACTATGGTGTAGATGAATATATTAATGACAATACGCCTGGCAATAACAGTGTCGAAACCAGTTCCGCGCAGGGTTAAACTTACTTTGTAATTACCATGTGTTGCGTTGTTTTAAAAGATGTGCTGAGGAGTTTCTTTCGCTGTTGCTTCTCCTCAATGTTAAAGCACCAACGAAACGGTAGTAGAAGCAAAAAAACGAACGTACATAAGTGTATTTATAAAACACCTATATGATTAAATGATTTTGAATTTGAAAAACATTACTTGGTATTTTTCAAACATGGCAACATCGAAAGCGTATTCAACCCCACACTGTTAATATTGTATAACATTTTATTATACAGCGTTACAGACGGCTGACCTCTCGTGTAACCAATTAAAGCTACGTATACAGTGTTAGGAGGTAGCGATTAGCGTTTTTACGAGCGGTTTTTATATTGGACAATTCGTTCTCGGGTACTTATTATAAAATCAATATTACGTGTCATTTACTTTTAAGTATCGATTGAATGACTTAGATAAGACGAAATTGTGGTGTGGATCATGAATTTATTGTTTAAAAAAAAGATAATTGAAAAACAAATGTTAACGTCGTACAGAAAAAACTTCTGCATCAACAATCAAATCTCCCAGCACCTATTGCTATCTGATTACCACTTCAGAGTATTAGAGTAGGGGTACTGAAGATCTAAATAATGTCTATAGGAGTACCTAGGTGGTTTCCCTCAATGCATCATTGTTGCGCTGGTTGATTAATCTTTCTTCCGCTTCACACAGCCTGTTTAACACACCTCGAAAAGTTGATGGCAGGTTGGAAGGAGCTCCGTGGTGGAAGGAGCAAACTAACCAGTAAGTGATGCATCCTGCTGAACAGACAAGGCTATGATTAAGGTTCCCTCACTGCACAACGCTAAGCTTTTTACTAATATTTTCAATTATAATAATACCCTTGGTATACAACGGTGATAGGATTCTTTACTTGCTTTACTTGCGTGGCTGTATCAGATATTTTGTATGCTCATTTTTCATAAAAAATAAAAAAGATTAATCGCTAAACGCTCCCGCGTCACCTGTTACAGTAACCACAGCGCGATCTATCGAAGCATGTCTTAGGATCACATCCCTTATTTTGCTTAGTCTGTTATTGTGAATCGGAGTGAAAACAGGTCGCGATCGAGTGAATAATGTGGTACATTCGCTTGGGGGTGGTGTGGAGCTTGTCGAGTTGAATCAACGTTCCCGTTCAAGTACAGGCGAACGATAGAAATTGCAGCCGATTTACGGAGGTTAGTGTTCTAATTATGCTCCTAGTTCAAACGCAATCATTAAAGTCCAAAAAATAAATTTGTCCATGCCTCTATATCAGTAACAAAGTGTACCTACGTTCAACCTCAAGTGATTAAAATTATTTGATGTATAAATTCGGAACAGTTACAGAGCAGATGGAAAGACCGAAAAGCTGTCGGCCGTGGTGTGTGGCATGTTGTTACCGGGGTGTATGGACGTGGGCAACACGAGAGGATATGATTTTAATTCATATAATACCCGACTTAAGATTATAGACTTTGTTCGTAAACACATCTAGTGCTATTTTATTTTCATTATTTACGATAAGTACGAACGCCTACACGTTGTAATAGCAATATCGCGAGATATACGCGTAGCCTGTCAGCTACATACAGGCTCTCGCATTTCAATTTTATTATGACGTTAAAAATTAAATTTTCCAATGAATTTTAACAAGTTATCATTTTATTTTGACCAAATATAACGAAGACAGGCCGTCTTTCATGTAAATATAGATGATATTTTTGCCGTATTTCTCATTCATATCAAATATTAAACGAAATTTTTACCTTCCCATTCTGTCTTATTTAAAGAAAAGAGCGTTTTTTATGAGGCGTATTGCCTATTATGTTATGGCTACCACCTTCTATAATGAACCGTGATGGGTTTTACATGTTTCTGTTGCAAAACTGATCTGTATGGACGGCGGTGACCACTTATATTTACATGATTAGACCCTCCGTACGTTTTACGGATATTTTCATAACAAAATAAAGATATTCATAAATAACGGTTGTGGCTGTACATAAAAAAGACAATTATTGCTATCCGTTAAAAAGTCCTTTACTTTACTCTTTATCTTCAAAACCAATTATCAAAACCTCATCAAATTTAAAAGGGACTCATTGCGAACCATTCTCTGTTCAATAAAAAAGGATAATAAAAATCAGTACTTTAACAACGTAGTTACGGAAGCAGATGCATATTAAAATTTTAATACATGCACTTGAACATAAAATTTCCTTCTTTTTTGAAGTCAATTAAATACGTGGTGTTGGTGTTACCGACAACGAATACCTTCAAACACGGCTCAATTATTCCCATATGTTGTGGAGTACCATTCTTTTATCTCCGGAACCCATCAACAGAACATCACCATATTTATTAAGAACCGATTACGAGCCATTCTCTATACAATTTTGAAAGCTGTTAAAAATATGTTACGTGTAGATTCGACCCCGTCACAGTTTCACAATTTTTTTATTAATTTTCTTCCTTTATTTATGTTATTTAAAATTTGTAATCTTTATTTAATATTCCATTTTTAAATTACATTGTGCTGAACGAAGCTTTAATATTTCTTCTTTCTTTCTTTCTGTGATTGAACGAGTCATAAAGAGTATATATTATTGTTAATTTCAATAAATAATACTATAATATAGAGAGGCTGGTAATTTTGTAATACGTCCCACATAATGAGTTCGGCTAAATAGGTCAGTGAAGGCTATAAATAACCGTTCTAGGTCCGTCGACGACGGTAATTACCAATAGACCGTTAGAAACGAACGTGTACTGTGTACCTTTGCACTTTGAACGTAAGGATGCTCGTCTATCAGAGTGAACCGCGCGAGCGTGGTTGAAATTTAAATCAAAGTTCTCAAAAATTCCTATAGGGATTACTTTACGTTTAATATGGGATTACTCTATACCAGAGGTTCCCGAACTTCTTTTTCTCATAGATCACTTTCAAAATTTTGCTGGTTAAGGTGGACCCCCTGCAGCTACATTTCTAATATATTCCCAAAACATGACAAAAAATGTGAAGATTAGATCTAACTATTTAAATTTGCGTTGCGGCTGCGTTCCATCCACGAATTAACAGTTTTCAAAAAAAAGTGAATTGATTGGTTAATTAATTGATATTGCTGTGAGTGGATGTCAAAAAAGTAAATTTGGTCAATCAAAAAAGTGATTTCATTCAACTTCACTTTTTTGACACCTACTCACAGCACAAGGAACCAATCAATTCGCACTTATTTTATTTAGAAAACTCCTCATTCAGTGTGGTAAAAATAAAAAGAATAATATATTTGCTTGTGTTATTGATTAAAATATGTATTATTATTACACAATTACTCAGTCGAAAATTAAACATTAATAATTTCTACAATGACAATCACAAAATAGTCATAATTTATTGGGATGGATGTACTTGATGGTTGACAGCAAATTACCAATATTTGGCTTCAATTTTGTTAGGAATAACCGCAAATCTCCCCGTTCTGTGATATTCAATTTGCTCCTTTTTTTGTTAAAAGTTTTGTAACGACACTAAAACTTTTTTCGGCAAGATATGACGACGGAAACGCTATCAAAAGCTTTCTCGCAACTCTCCACAGTCCAGGATATTTTCCGGGTATTTCTGCCCGCAACCAAAATGTTTGATATCCTCTTTTAAATTTCACCTTCAGCTCCTCATTAGTGCTAAGTTCGAGTAACTAGCTCCTCTTGTAATAATCACATTCTCCACTTCCGTTTCATCATGCACGGCAATTAAATGTTGAACGTATGTGTGAATATTCTCATCGAGGCATTCTACCTGTGACAAGTTTGAAAACTGGGAAAATTCGCGCCGACTAATATTTTGCTTCATAAATTTCAATTTTCCAAGAAAATCTGAAATTACGCCCTTTGCTTTTATTAAATTGAGACTGTCCCCTTGTAATTGTGAGTTAATGTCATTAAATTTTTTGAACAAATCTGTCAAATACGCGATGTCTGCTTTCGAATTGATTAGGTTTTCTTTTAAATCTGGATCTTTACTTTCCAGAAACTCTAACACTGATTCAAAAAGTGAGTAAAATCTTGTGAAACATGCACCTTTCGACATCCAGCGTACTTCAGTATGTAGAGCAATCGTTGGAAGTCTTCATCATTTTCATCGCACAATTGTGCAAATAAACGCGTATTCAACGCATTAATTCTTATTTTGTTAACTGCATTAATCACAAATTGAAGCGATTGGTGCAATCTATCACTCAAATATTTCGCTACTAGGTGTTGTCGGTGAATGACACAGTGAATTGCAGTAACTCTGGTATAATTTTTTAAGATGGCTTATAAACCCACGATATCGCCCAACGTAATTACGTTTTTTTTTGTAATTTGTCAATTTTTGGTTTATTTACGTGTACAATAAATTGTAAAATAAGTAATAAAAAAAATAAAAGTATGCATAACAAATTAATTGGCAGATAAGTATTTACTTTTTACGACACTAGCATTATTATCGATTCACTTTACTTTTCGAAATTCTAAAAACAAATAAGTAACGTTTATCCTTCGCATTCGTATTTATATTGGTGAAGAATCAAACAAGTTCATGCAAGATTCTAAGCACAAAAACAAGTTGTATTTCGTATCCTTTGCAAGTCTGAACAAGCGTTGCAGACAGAGGTGGCGGCAGCGGTGCGGCGGCGCTTTGCAAGTCACGACACGTTGTACTGAATATGGAATATGCAAGTTTTTACATGTACATATAAGTCGCCGAGTTTCTTAAATAGCAATGTTTTACCTGATAATAAAACACATTAAATACTTACCTTATTTGAAGCTTACTAGATTAAGAGAGGCGTGCTGTTGACTTCCGCAATATCTTCCCTCTTCTTCACTCTTTCCTTGCCCTTTAGCCTATCTATCTCGCTCGCACATCCGGTTTTCCTCCTCCACCAGGTGACTCGGCCCAAGGTTTGCAGATACAAGGGCCGTATTCTAATATTCATTGAGTCGAAAATCCTCACCAGGAAGAAATAAAATGTCAGCTTCAAATAAGGTAAGTATTTAATATGTGTTTTATTTTCAGGTAAAACACTGCTATTAAACACTTGACCGTTATTTGAAGCTTACTAGATTGAGACGCATTTGTTATCTCCTGGTGGAGAGACGCCAATGTGAAAAAGGAAAAAAATATAAAGATTGATGTGCGGTAAATAAAAATTTATTAATTTATGTATTTTAATGACACTGCAAGGTCAACTCTATTGTTGTTAGAGGACGTCACCTCTTACAATAATGGCGAGAAAAAGTTTTTTTTTGAGACCTCCAATTACCTCTGAAATTTATAAACAAATTAATAAAACCTCCTGACTGACGCCTGTCTTTCTGCCAGAATACTGGGTCAAGGTTTTTGTTAACAGGATTCGAAGGTAATCTCCATGCAGAATATCTATAGGCAGTAGTGTCTGTTTTAGATCCGAAAATAGGTCACAAAATTAAGCCATCATCAAATTCAGACAGGTATTTTGAATTTACTGTCAATAAAGTTAAATCGTGGATTCTTCTGTCTGAACAAACAAGTAGCAAAGTTGCAGTGTGTCGACAAGTTGCAAAAATATTATTTTCATTTATTGTGTAATTTTATAAGTATGACACTAGTTTATTTAAGTCATATTTCCCGTTTACGAGACACTGGGGTCTTTAATGCTACTCATTTTAAGACATGATTAGGCAACACATGGGAGTTTAAATTACCTGAAAGATCAGGATTGCAAAGAGTAGAAACGACCGATTTATGTAGTAAAATTGTGTTATAAGCAAAACCGTGTATAATATACGGATCTGCTAAGAAGCGGGCTAAGACTTGTCCTGTCGGCTGTAGGAGTTTGTTTTTATGTAGCTTGGACCAATTAAGCCGTCTATTTCATGCTACCCTATAGGTTTTTACGGTAGATGATCGCCAGGAGCATTTTAAGAGTTGTAATTGTACATTGGTCCAATCTGTTAAGTTCCCTGATCACCCCCACATTTCCACATTGCCAATGTCATCTCGTGGACCTTGGGGGGTGGAAGCTATGTTTGTCAGACAGGAGTGTATGTGTATTGTGTATGGAGGATCTATTGTTCTGGATTTCAGATCCGTCCTCCAAAAACGCATTCCCATCTTAGAACTACCAGGAGAAATATGCCTGTTGCCGAATTGAGTTGACCCAATACCTTCGGTATCAGGTAAGGTGGATGAAATATCCAGGCTAACTCGTACGTCCAATTTCGAGATAATTCATCGTGGAACATCGCTTGGGAGTCGTTTTGATCTAACGACACATACTTCACTAATACTTTTGCCCGTTCTCACGCGATAAGTCTATTACAGGAACCCCGAACTTTTTGAATATTCTGTCTGTACATTTGGGTAGGGGGTATTTGCCATTCCCGCGGAATTCGGTGGCGAGACATGTGGTCTGCATGCGTGTTGTACTTCCCGGGAATATATTGGGCTTTCAGGTGTATGTGATGCTTCTCTAGTAGACGGTAAACTTCCTTTGTTAAGAGGTTCGGATGTGGTCCCGCCTTCGTTTCGCAGAAAGGCTACGACAGTTTTGTTGTCACACTGAATAAGGATCGTTGACTTGCACAATTTTGGACCCTCCGATTCGGGTGACTTTATGATTGCGATCATCACCCTGATTGCAATTAAGCTGTTGCTCTTTTTCCGTCCAGGGTTCTGATAGAGCACATCCATCTATTTAAGCCCCTCATGATACATCCGATGCATCGGTGGTTAGAAAATGTGTGGCTGGGGATAATTAATCAAAGAAGATCGGTGACAGTTTTGTACCCACCATTTCAAGTCCTCGCGTACGTCTGGAGGTAGAATGAATGTAATCCTGTGAGACTGTTTTAGGTCCCTGTTTAGAAACATTTGCGTGTCTCGAAAGTGAAGCCTTCCCCTCGAGATAGCAAAACTAGCAAAGTTTAAAGGGTCCACCAAACTCTGTAGAGTATCCAAAGTTGTACTCTTTTTTAAATAAACCTAGTAACCTGTCTTTTAATCTCACTATTTTTTCGAGAGGCAACGATCTCTTATTGAGCCAAGGATCCCATAAAATAAATAAATAAATAAATAAACGTTTACACACTCACACCCCCGCACTAGGATTCCCTGTGTGGCGGGTGGTGTGGACATACACAAATGTCACGTCACAAACACCCACGACCCGAGAACAAACATTTATCTGTCACATAAATGTCTACCCCGGCTGGGAATCGAACCCGAGATCCCTCGCTCGGCAGGCAGGGTCACTACCAACTGGGCTATGGGGTAAATACTGAGAAAAATCAGATTTTTGCAAGGGGTGGTGACAGATTTTTGAAAGTTTGTTTGCCATCCCAAATGATGTAGTTGGTCTAGTACTTTTTGAATATGGCTTTGCAGTATCTGACGGTTCTGATGCGCCACGAGAAAATCGTCCAGATAAACTAATATTCGAATGCCTTCCCTTCTTAAGGTTTGTGCAACCCAATTTGTTAGAGACGGGAACACTGGGCGCTGTACTGAGGCCAAAGGGTAGGCATGTCATTGGCAACAGATTTCCCTGCTATAGCAATCGAAAAAAAAAATCGCCTGTGAGTCTGAGCTACCGGTATATTGAAGTACGCCTGTGAGAGGTCCACCTTGGCCAACCAATCCTCTCGTTGAAAAAAGTCTGGGATACAAAAAACATTTATCAGGCGGAATGGTACTGTGTGAACAAAATTGTTGAGATTTTTAAAGTTGAGGATGGGCCGACTACTGCCATCTCCCTTGGGAACCAAAAACATTGTTTATATGAAACTGAGGTTCGGTGGCACCTTCTCGAGGACATGGTGTCCTATTATTTGTGAAATGATAGTTGACATTTCCTCCGACGCCGTTGTTACAGATTGACCTTGAGCATTGAGTAGAATCAGCGGAGGCCACTTGTAAAAGGGTATGCGATACCCTTATATTATGTGTATCAGAGCATTTGGTGCTCCCAGCTTCTTCCATCGATCGACGTGATAAATCAAATGACCCGCTCTGAAATTCTGATTGTCAGAACCGCCTTCTTTTCCCACCAGTCTGACAGTCGGGAGCTGAGGGCCGCTTTCTATTGTTTTGGCTCTTGTCTGTTGGGTATATTAGAATTTCCCCTTGGGCGAATGGATCCACGAAAGTTATGGTTGTTACAAGTATCTTTGATATTGTTACCACTTCCCCGCGAGGGATGGTTATTACTACAACCATACGAGGGTTGATGTGAGCATGTATGCGGTATGAGGGACCCTGCGAGGGTCTAGAAAAATTAGCTAATCCCAGCGAGGAGTAGAGCGTGACAGTCTTTACCTCAGATTGGGCGGCAGATTTAAAGCCAATTCGCTTATTCGGGGGTAAAAAGTCTTTAATCCTTCCGATTTTTCCTAAAACCGATTTTAAAGTTTCCGGATTGAAAATATATTGATTGGATGGTGGGATTTTGCGTAGAGTGGATTTGATAAGTGGGCCCCGAACGTATTTCATAATTCTATCGCAGCACGTTTGTATGATTTCAGCCCGATGTCCACAAATTAACTGGAGCATGTCTGAAAAACCTTGATATTCACCCTGTGAAATAATTCTGTAATCTTTTCCTGCAAAATGTCTGGGGACATCTTGCCTTTTTCTCGAGCCCAGGTGATGAGATCCGTCATGGTATTTTGCAACACCTCTTTTTGTTTCAAGTTACAGAATGTCAGTGGACCATAAGCTTTGTTAGCATATGATAAGTGCCTAAGTGAGTCATAGGACTTTATTTCCTCATTGGTTTCTAGGTCGGTAAAACCAAGTGCGGGATTTCTGTACTTTTGAGTATCTAACTTCGGTCCACTGAGGCTTGTCAAAATGTTGAATATTTCGTAACAACACTACGAACTGCTCAAGAGCCCTGTGAATAGCTGGTTATTTTAGCTTAACTTGAATATCAATTTAAATTTATGCGTGTCACCTACTTTGTCCTCCTCACACCCGGATTCATATAATGATCTGTGATTTCAACGTTTGCAGTAACATAAAGTGGGGTTCCAGTGTTGGCACATGTAAAGAAATGTGGTTACGTAATTAATTTACTTCACAACTTAATTTGTGTAATAAGTCATCTTTGCGACTACGTTTGCGCCCACTTTTAAGGTGACGATGAAGATGTCGCTTCTTATGACGCGACCCTGATGATGTCATGGTCGAGGAAGTAGAACTACTACTACTGGCCAAGTTAGAGCTCATCCGTTCGCGACGCTGACATAATGTCGATCCGTTATTCTGCAGCCCCGATGGACCCGATACCGGAATATTGTCACTTGGATATAAATATAATGTAAAATTCTACCAGAACTTACAAAAAAAAAATAGGGTAGTTTAAGAAAGAAAAAGATAAACTAAGGCAATTAGTGAATAAAATCGTTCGGTTTTATCAATAGTTGTTAAAAATATAGGTAGAAAAAATAAAAATAAATTATAAAACAGCTAGAGGGAAGTTTTCTGTGCAAAAAATATTATTGTGGCACAGACATTATCATTATGTAAAAAAAAATAATTAAAGTTTAAACTCGATGGTTTCACTGAAATAATATGCACTATTACAATCACCACACTAACTCGATACCAAGGTGGTATAGAGGTTATAATTCGAGCCGCACTGTTGTCTAGTACACAACTGCTCACTGCGGAGAATTTGACGCCATTGAATATTAGAATACGGCCCTTGTACCTGCAAACCTTGGGCCGGGTCACCTGGTGGAGGAGGAAAACCGGATGTGCGAGCGAGATAGATAGGCTAAAGGTCAAGGAAAGAGTGAAGAAGAGGGAAGATATTGCGGAAGTCAACAACACGCCTCTCTCAATCTAGTAAGCTTCAAATAACGGTCAAGTGTTTAATAAATATTATCTGCCTACATTGATAAATGAAGTCAAGCCAACATTTTAGTTCTTCACTACCCTAGTTAGAAAAAGGCATTTATAATTATTAAAAATATTTGAAACGATTATAAAAGATTTGAATTTGATTACAAGATAGATAAATAATATATACTTTGCATTGAAGTAATCTTTTTAAATGCCTTTTTCTAATCAGGGTATCGAAACCAGATAAATTTTCGTGGACACCCGCTTACGAATTGTGCACCCCTATTTTTTAGGCAACGTAGACCCCCGTCGAGTCTCCCGTGGACCCCTGGGGGTCTACGTGGACCACTTTGGGAATCAATGCTCTAAAACAACGACACGCAGTTAACACCGCCATCTAGTATGTAAAAGTACAAACACGAGAAATAACAACATTCAATTCGCTTCCTTTACATTTATTGAAATAAATTAATATGATATTTATTACCTTAAAACATAATTTTAACATTTATTTATTTAAACGCAAATAAAATCATATCACGTATCGCTCCCCAATACATGTTTTTGCTACTTTACGTTAGATGGCTCTACTAATGTATGATCAGAAATTTTGTACGATGTGACTCTTTCTATTTGTATTATAAAAGAAATTTGGGTAAGACATTTCTTTTATTATCAACGTTTAAATCTAGCTATATACTCACACGTTAATAAGAATATTTAAAGTTTTATGTCAATAATGATAATAAATGACATTCCACTTAATTATTACTTTAACACAGAATTTAAAGTTAGTGTTAGAAGTGTAACGCTTTTTCTTTGCAATACATTGTCATTTACATGTTAACTAATTTGTTAAATTCCCAACCATGTTTTACTTTTCTTTCAGTTTCCCTTATGACGTCAATTTTTTTTTGTATTAATGACGCTACGAGAAACTCGTTTTTTATCAAAACCTCATACACCTGTTTAAGCTAAATCCATTTACAGGACTTTCTTTTTTACTCCCACTATCTACAGACACCATGCAAAGACCTGACCGCTGGTCCGATGACGCAGAAGAAGACCGCCCGCGGCCATCTTCTAGACGGAACTCGGGCTCCCTGTCGCGACGAGGCAGCATCCAGAAGGAGCTAGAGGCTAAGAAGAACGCATCCAGCTCCGCTAATTCGACTCCTAAAAAGGTTGTCAAGCCGCAGCACCTAGATTTCATTGTAACTGGCAAGCAAATTGCTAAGAGGTACGATTTTAATCATTTGATAATCTGTGTAAGTTTTGATCATACATTAAATTCTTCTGTACGTGTAACAGCAGATCGGAAAGAACTAACTCCCTACCCGGAACCTTTCAACGGAAATCGTCCATCGAATCTATAAAGTTCAAGAGGGTCGAGCAGCCGAAGAAACCCGCACAGCCATCCAAAAGCCGAGACGCTTCGCTAGAAGACGACATGTCCTTAGATTTATCGCAAGTAAATCACTAACTCCTTCACTCACTCACTAACTTACTCAGTAAATCTTTCACTCACTCAGTAACTGCCTCGTCCACTTACTCTCTCACTTACTTATTCGCTCATTTACACCACGGATTTACTGAGACGGCTCAAAAGGACAAAACCATTTCAATTAGCCACATAACTAAAGTAGCGGTGCTCTTGACAATACTCAAGTGACAGAACACAAGAATAATGTGTTTATATCTTTAGAAATAAGAATTGTTGCGTCAGTGGACACTCTTCACCATAGTGTTTAGGAGAAGTTAGTAAGAGAGCATTAGATTACTTTAAACCCTTCTAATACATGCTAATATATAAATCTGTTGTCTCGTATGTCCCGTTATAACTCGAGAACGGCTTGACCGACCTTCGTGATGATTGTAATGCAGTGAGAACGCGTGATTGCGCAGATGACAGGCTATATAAAACATCAGTACACCTCATGTTATCTTATCAAGGTAAGAAACATAAAATTTTTGATAATCATGTATATATATATATATATATGTGGGCACCGCCAGTAGTTTTAGCAGCATTGTCGAACATAGCGTGGGTGTATAATCGTTTAACACTTTTAATTAATTGTTAGCAAACACTTCACACCGGGCAAACGAAACAAATAACAGTTCCCAGTGCGGAGGAACTGATCTCATCGACCGCAGAATGTAAACTGAGGCTCCATCCGTCGTCACTCCACTAGCTAGGCTCAGTTTTAGCACGATGTTAGCCGAGTGTCGACGTCATCGCGGCGGTGCTGCCATCACTCGGATATCGTGCTGTGTTTCGTTGCACGTCTATACTAATGACCATCTCCGACATATAATTATATAGCAACCCGAACGAAGTCGGACGGCGGCAGCTTGTGTTCAATAAGGCTAAATCGTAATACTTAAAAAGCAGTTTTGAACGATTTATACATGTAAAATAACACACACACACAGCATCTAGTTTCAGTCGTAAATGTGACCTGCGTCTCCAATTTTGAGAGCAAACTTAACTACGTTAAAGTCAATTTGAGGTTGACTCTAGACGCAGGATAAACCATTCTACCCTCGTATACGATTGCTAGGTGGAATAAGGCACTTGTTACATATTTCTCTTTAGAACTGTCATTGCTATAATACATTCAAGAAAAAGTTTAATTTCATAGAATATATTGTATCCTGTAAAGACTCTAAGACTCCATGGCACTCGCTATACCACGTAGCCTCGTACATCCCTAACGTTAATTGATGATAATGTACTCTTTGGAGTCCCCTTCCGTGACTGAATCTGTGTGTAGAAGGTAAATTGCAGGCTTGCATCCCTCAGTTCATCTTCCAATACCGTTTCAGAAAAGTGCTTAAACATCGGTAAGAAGAAGTGGCAAAAGACAATCACTCGTCAACACATAACACATTGCACCCCATAAAGCTTAATCTATAACACCCCTTCTACCCCTCAGTCTCAATTGCAAGGACTGTTTCCTTAGTACCCCAAGTTTCCCAGATACATACAAAATTTATTTGCCCATTGCAGGTATCAGATTTCGAAGATACAAACTCCAAATACGGGATCCAGCAGAAGTTCGCGCCGATGGCCGCCTCCACCCCTAAAAGGGTCTCTAAGCCAAGGAGCTGTTCCCTACAGCATCAGGTGTTGCAGAAGGAAGCAAAGAAGATCCAGAGGTCGTTTGACAGTTCTAGAAGCAGACAGAGCACCTTGTCGTGTAGTAGGGAGAGTTACAAATCTTGTAGCAATTACAGGTAAGTTATGATCGGATATACCTTTAGGAGCATAGTTGTTCCGAAAGGGTCAAAAATGTATGGTGCAGTGGACTCCATCTATTTTTGAGTCTGAATATATTTCGTTTGCCCATGGTACAGTCTGCTGTGTCAGCAAATAAATATAATTACGAAACAAAATTTCCTTCACATGTTTTCGGTAAGTTTGAATCTTATCGAGGACGTTGAAAGTGTCAGGATGCTATACACGAGCGTATAATTACGTATGTAGCACATAAACATTGTAATATATTACTCTAGAAGCTTGAACAATAAATTTAATAGCCTATGTCTATCTGACATACACACAAACACACAAAATTCCCACTCTCTCTTTATGATATCAGTAAAGATAATTTCTTCTCATAAAATATGTATATATCTATATGTACTTGGAAAATATGACTATACTCATAAGGCTATATATTGGTAAAAAGTGATTTTTTTCCTTTTCCAGATCGAGACCTGGTCCGGACTGTACAGAGCTGGACTACTCCTCAGTGTCTCCGGAGTATTCCGCGCCCTCGTCAGCTGATAGTGTGCCGGAAGTGGCCCCGGATACCTTCGTATCGCCCAGAAGCCAAGACTTTCTGGATTCCAGGTGAGAAACCGTCAGCAGCTCTTGTAGCAAAGTTACTCTACCAATTGACCGGTACCACTCCTCTTCATACTTTCCGTTTAGATTCACGTGTACACATGATAAAGTACAGCTTGTAGGTAAAGGATATTATGGTATAGATGAATATAATAACGACAAGGGCGCCTGGAGGTAACAGTGTCGAAACCGGTTCCGCGCGGGTTTAGACTTACTTTGTAATTGCCGTGTGTTGTTTTTAAAGATGCGCTGAGGAGTTTCTTTCGCCGCTTTTCCTCCTCGATGTTAAAGCACCTTTTCAGCTGTAAAAGCAAATATGACATGCATAAGTATATTAAAAAGTACATAGATCTAAAAGATTAAATCCTGGTAATTCAGCTATTGTGTGAGCTGGCAAGAGTGCGGCGAGGGGAGGTGCGAAGGGGAGTGGGGACATTTCTGGGCCAACTACAACAACTCCCTCGCTCGCGTGCCAGTACACCGGTACTACGACCAATGCCCAACGCCGTACAGAAACGAGGAGTTCGACCTCGCCGATCTGGGTAAGACTTCATTTACAAATAAAAATTGATATAGGCACTAAAGTTTATTACTTTTCCCCTTTTGGTGTGTACCGAAGCTGGTCTCCTAGTCAGGAAAAACTAATGCCCTCCTACAAACTTTTCACACACAAATTGTTCCCTGTAATTTTGTTGAGTGTACAAAATTATTAACATGTTATGCATGTAAGTACAGTACAGCTGAAAACGTAATATCAGCCAACTGCAGAACAGCAGCAGACCTACATATATTCCCGGACATTCCCTACATACCTAACGGACGGATCCAACTAATTTCCGTTTGGGGCAATTAGATTTAAATAGGTATTCATTCATTATGCAATAAGAATTAAATTAAACTTTGTAATAAGATTCGTCACGACTCCATGCTCCACCCTTGCCTGTGGCCTTTTAAACATCTTCTCCGCACAAATCAAATACATCATTCGATGACAAAACGGCAATCCGAGTTCTGGTGGCCTAACCAAGCACCAGTCTCTGTTAACTTATTAAATCATATGAATGTGAGTTACAATCGAAGAAGCGTGAGAGAAGATGATCTTGTAAATGTGGATCTCTGCGTGTGTTCCAAACGCGAAACTGAACGTCGAAACTTATGTCATCTAGTGATATCCGACTGACACCAATAAGTACAAGGACGACTTAATATTCCCCGCAACACAGGGACGCTCAATAACTTCGACAGTACCGATTACCCATTCCACTTCTGACCGTATTCACTGTTGATTCATTCGGTCGAACACTCGACGTAAGTCATTCTTTGAGAGAAGTGGAGAAATCTTCAAAAGACTTCTTAGTCAGTTCTTCATCGACTCTCTATCACCTCCTTAGCCAACATTATCAATGTCATTATCAATATCGTTAACGTTATTATTATAAGATATCTTGTAAAGTATCACGGCACCAAGATGTAAATGGAACCAATAATAGGCTTGCATAGGGACAGAGGTCCAACACGTAGAGGTACCTTTAAGGCACTTTAATGAATAGAAATGCAATAAGCATGGTGTCAATATGCATACTGTCCTCTATATTATTATTATTATATGGTCAAAACAAGATAATTATACTAACCAAACTCGGCAATCCAGAGGATGTTTCGGTGACTTTGACATCTCGACATTTATTAGATTTCAAATATTCTTCATTTTGCAGAATTCTCGATAAACGACACGAAAAAGCGATCTCCAGAAAGTCTTACCACGATAAATAATATAATACGCAACGAAGGAATCCAACTGACGCCGCGCGAAACTCAAAATATCATCAAATGCGCCCACATCCTTGGCAACGTCCTCACCAAAGCTATTGAAAGACGCGCGAAAGACGACGTCACAGATAAAATACAAGAAATAGACGCTGAAAAGGAAATTAAGAAAAAAACAATGTCTCTAGACCTCAAAGAGACATCACTACCATTGGAAGTGAAAGAGGAAAAGAGATGGGAGACAGTCACAACTCAAACGGACATATCGCTGCCGAACACGAAAACCGCGCCAAAAATTTTCGAGAAAATACTTCGGCAGCTGTCAAAGACCAGTTTGGAGGTCCCGGAGAAGGATAAGTCGTTGCAAGGAGAGAAAGAGAAGCAGAAGACAGAAGAACAAGGAGTTAAATATGTAGTTTCGGAAGTAAGTAACGGGACTTAAATGGGCAACGTATGGCATGATGCATATTTAATTGGTTTAAATAAATTTTAAACGAACTTAAAGTCAATCGATAATATAATATAATGCAGTTATCAGAAAGGGATAAATGACATGAAGTAATTAAATATCTGTTTAATGGATTCTATTAATAAAACTATATAATCACGATAGGTTTTTAAGAAATTCTTGTCTCATTACGAATCAATCAGTTAAAAGTATAGGATTTCATTAATTATAATTTATTTTGAAATAGACTATTATCTATCCCCAGGATAGATTCCCGTGAAATAGAAGTGAAATAAAATGAAATAACATTTTATACTTTTAGTGAATTATTTTATTACTAGATGGCGCTATCTTATATGGGGCTAAGTATTTTTTTATAATATTTTGACTTTTATTACTCTGTAATATTGTAACTGCATTGTATTTTTCGTGAATTCCACCGTTATGTTGTTACACATTTCCGAACTTATTAAATAATAGTAATAAATAAAAAAATTATAATATTAAATTATTCCTATAGTAATTTGAAATATTATTGATATTTTATATTACAAAATTTACATTGTACATAATAATGTTAGTTAAATAATAATATAAATAGTTTATTTAATTAAAAATACTATGTGAAAATGTTTTACACTGTGTTGACATAAATTTACTTACTTTATCTCTTTAGGCGATTTTCTTTCCGTAGAAACGGAGTAAAGAAAATAAAATTATGACATGAGAAATACCTATCTTAAACTAAAATTGTGAAGGACTTAACAAACTAAAATTTAAAACAAAAACTTAAATCTATAATTTAAATGTAAATAACACCCTAATTCAACAATACCTATGTTTATACATTTTTTTTCAAATGACTGTGTTATATTAAGATATACCTTTTTAAAAGTATATTTTATTAACAGATAATTACTTGTGTTGGTCACAATATAAAAGTTTCACTGTACTTAAATATTTTATTTTACAAATAATATATAGCAACTATTACGCCATCTAACTTTAAAATAGACATTTTTTTATGTTAAAAGCCGACAAACGAGCAGACGAGCCATCTGATGGTAAGTGGTCACCGTCGCCAATGGACTTCAGCGAGGCCAAATTTATCACTGATGCGTTGTCGGCCAAGACATGAGAAGAAAGTAAGAAGGAAAAACTGGCTCTCCAGCTAAATTAAATATTACATTCGTGACGCCCCTACTGCTTAATTGGAACTGATTTTACCTTTCGATTGAACGATCGTCTCGGGTGCAACTCCCAGCCGAAGAAATATAACAGTTAAACATTAGTTTAACTCGAACGTTTTATTGGTGTGTGTGTCTATGTCGGCAGTAAAGGGGTGTGAGTTTTCAAATGTGTGGTGTGAGCATTTATTTTATTGACATACATAATAATTGCAGATAGCTGTGAAATCATTATCTTAGATGCAGTGAATCGGAGGCGTAATAATATAACTAAGTCTATATATTTCTATTTAATAACCAATCATTCAAAAGTTAATTGATGATTTTTTGATTGATTTTTCCACAAAGTAGTGATCTTTACCGAAGGCCCCTGTTTGTAACTGTCCAATATCATCTGCCCTGTATAAAATTCAAATAAAGAAAATTATCCCGCCCTAATATCTTACCGTTACTGACACAAAAATTAATCCATTCTTCAGAAATATATTTACAAAAAAAAATCTCCCTTCTCAAGAGCAACTCGTACGTAACTGGCAACATTGTCAAGGTGTTATACGCGCCAATCTCAGCTGCCAAGATGGCGGCTCGCAAGCAGCTGTTCGATCGACATTTCACTTGTTACCCACTATTGTGTTATAGAAATCTAAGAAGATGTCTTGGCACGCGCCAAGATTACCTCTGACCTGAAGACATCGGTAATCCTACAATGAATTCGTTCTATTGTATCGATAACGGAAATTACCGTTGGCTGTGCAGATAATACAGATAAAATAAGAGGGTGAAGATGAACAGAACAATTATTGATAGTGTAAAAATAACACAGACTGTAATTACGACACTGTGCTTTTCAGAAACTGCGATTAGTTTTACTTACAACATTGCTGTATTCTTGTTTATCCTCCGATTTGTGATCAATATTTAAACATGATAATTAAATATTTAATTCAAATTTTATGTTAATTTGTTATTGAAACAAGAGGTCTCATTTCTAGTAGTAGAAGCAAAAATGATTTACATAAGTATTTACAAAATACCTAAATGATTAAATTATTTTGAATTTGAATATTCTGGCTTCAACGACTTCGGACGACGATAGCATATTGAATTTTAAATTTGTTAAAATTTGTATATTTACGTGAATTAAAAGTTTAACTATACAAAAAAACTAGGGATACCTAACAGCCATGAAAAGACCACCCAATATTATCTTTTTTATCTATGCCAAAGACAAGTGCATCGTTGATTCAATCTATGTTCCATAAAAAAAGTTATTGATCTATAAAAAAAGACAATTCAAAATCGTAAGCACGTACGGTTTAAGATTAGATATCCAATGGGATGACTTTCAAAGATACGATCGAATCGAAATAAACGAATATAACCGTCGCTGCAGACCTCCAATGAACGTATTGTTCCACCGATAAATATATTAAGTAAGAATATATGTGTCTGTTTTATTAATTGGCATCTCTGTATTTTTCTATACATCATGGCAGTCCAAATATAGGATACTTAAAAAAACTCAACCTTTGCAGGGACATTAATAAAGAAGACGCAGGTAACAACTAGTATTTTTTTTAATGTTAATAGCCGACTAACGAGCAGGCGAGCCACCTAATGGTAAGTGGTCACCGTCGCCCATGAACATCAGCAAGGCCAAAGGTGTCACTGATGCGTTGTCGGCCAGGAAATGAGAAGGTAAGAAAGAATGTACTGGACCGGTATAGGAACCCGACGAGTCGTTTAGCGGCTGACTCGACCAAAAGGGTGGTAGTAGCCAGGCGGGCGTCACGGGAGAAGATAATAATACCACTAATAATATAAATGACTTAATAATAATACTGATAATATAATCCTTCCACGAAGCCCTACCACCAAGCAGGCTGGTTTCTGTCGCCTCTTACGACACCCTTTTCTACCAGTATGGAATCGGGGAGAGTACTCTAGGCCGCCCCAATACGGCCAGAGTACTTAATTCAGAAAAGTTAATTCAGTTAGTTCAAAGATGACGAATAGATGGCGATACTTTTATCATCCACATGCATAGCCCCACGTTTTTTCACATCAATAATAGTTTTGCTGCTGTATGTAATGTAATGCTGTATGTATGTATGAAGAATTATTCTTCACATTTTTATACTAGTCTAAAATGTGTTTTAAATGCAATCTTACATGCAGCAGCGAAACTTATCAACATACGTAAGTTAAACTTTTAGATATACATATGTATATGCTTCAGCAAAATATGATATGCTGCTTATACTATACTATTCTATATGAAAAAAAAATTGATATTAATACGACATACCGTAACTATAAATCAGTCTCTGAGACGTATTTGACACGGTGGCAATTTTTTTAAAAGCCTTACTTTTTCCGAAAATTTATTTAGATACAAACCATTGATTTAAATACAGCGCCATCTGACAACATTGTGAGGCATCAGTAGGTTATCAATCAACGGCAATATTGCAACTACCGGGCATATAAACGAGATGGCGCTCTTTAATTATGTAACTGCGTGTATTTTCAGGAAACATAGTTTTACAGGTAAACTTACAAACCACAACCTTATTTAAATACAAAATTTAATCTATTAAGTTAGAGCAGTTTCTGAGATAAGCGAAATAAATTTTACGACAAGATCTTACGGTAATTTCGTATTGGGACAGTGTCTACTGAGTAAGACATCTCGAGTTCACTTCGGGCGGACAATTTGTGTAAAAGATAACTGAGCATGGAGTCGCGGGTTAAATTTCGGTATTACTTTTTATATCTGCGGTGTATGTATTTGTCGTCCGTCCAGTAGGAATCCAGAACGAGGACTCATGAATTATAACTATTGGGTCTTGAATGTCTATGCGTGTTCATAACACCGAAGATGGGAATCTTAGTGGGATTGTGTGGAGATATGTATGACTCTTGTTACGCTTATAATATATATGCAGCAGCGATCAGACTCTGGTGGGTCATTAAGTCTGCTAATAAAATGTATGTAACTATCATAAACTGACCGGTTTAATATGATTTATCGATTTGACGTGTTTGTTGGTGAGGTCATGACTTCGGACTGCGGCGTCTGAGCTGCATACATTCAGTCCGTTACACGTAGTTAGATAAATGAACGTTCACACACTCACACCTTGCACTAGGATTCCCTGCGCTGCGGGCGGCGGACATACTCAAATATGACTCTGCCGCGGCCAGGATCGACCACGGGACCCCTCGCCCAGCATGCAGGGTACCCCCAACTGGGCTATGGAGTCATCGATCGTTAGATAAAAGGATTTCGGCGCAAATAACACATCAAATGTACATTTTCATAATTTATTTCAACTTAAAACTATAATTCACAATTATATACTTATAACTAACATAATAATTATCGTATTACATGATAAATTAATTTAATTCTGGAAAGCATGACGTAAATTAATATTTTCGACACCTATTACGGAACTTAACATATATTACTAAGACTAGTGTGCTGAATATATACGCTCTAGATTCTCAGTCTGATGTGGTCGAATTGAACTATAGTCGATAAGTACGAATCGTGAGTACCCGCACCGTACATCCAATAGTACGTTCTGCTTGGATTGCAGTTGGTTACAGACGGGTTGCAGTGGCCAGTGGCGGACGGTATGTTGGCCCGTTTGTGTATTTATTTACAGATTAAAAAAAGCTGTATCTGTCTCATTAATTTTGTCACAACGAACAAACGCAAAATATTGTTTTAGTTCAATACAATTTTATTTATTATCAATTAGAAAGGATTCTTACGTAGAATGGATGCTTATCAATTTCATTAGAAATAAAAAATGGGAATATTACGTTTGTCTTCTATAAAGAACATTTTAATTCTTGACAAAAAAAAAACAGTTATTATTTTTTAAGTTTCAACAAAATTAACAATTGAAATGTTAAAGTGACTCATTCCGAAAAATGTCACTTTTATTTTTTTGTTCACATTTGAAGAAGGTTACGATTTATTTGCTGTTCCTGAAAACTATGGTTGTCAATATGAATCGCGACAGTTCCAACATTTCGATTGAAGTTTATTTTATGTTGTTACCGTCACTGAATTAGACGAAACGGCGGTCGAAGCAAAAATGACGTGCATAAGTGTATTTACAGAATACCTACATGATTAAATGATTATGAATTTTGAATTTGACATCTTCTTTGTCACCTTACTAACGTCCAGGATAAATAAATTATCAATTGTGTTAACAAATGCAAAATACAAACACAAGACGATTTGCGACATACTCACCTTGATCCGACTGGCCACAATTTCAGGAGTTCCAATAACGTACAGATAATTAATCTCCGTCAGCTTTCCAGTTTCGAAAATCTTTTTTAATCTGTATCAAACGTAAATTATTTACAGGAATAAACTAGTAAGCGTAAGAGACGAGCGAACTCAGAAGAATCTCAAGAAGATAACTACTTGAGCGTAATTAAATTATAGTTACTGTAACCAGAATTGAATGATAATGAAAGAAATTTGGTGACATTTATTTATAAATGTATCATCGGAAGTACTTAAACTGTGTTCAAATTTCCAATTGTTATTAGTGTACTCAAAGCAAGGTTTACTTTGAGAAAATCAGTTACTTTACAATAGACTTGAGTAATTAAGTGAGCCGGCAAACGGCAGTCACATGTATAACATGTGGTCATTACCATCCATAACGACCGCAATACCGCGACAAAAAATTATCGTATTCGATTTACAATTTCTTTTGAAATTTTTATCTTCTTTTAAACGCTCAAATAGTTTCAAACAAAATGGCTTTTCGCATCACGAAATCACAATTATGTAAAAATAGATACAGAAGAATGTTAATAAAGTTATTTACAAAATGTCGGGATCAATTTTAAACTTTATAGAACGCTCAAATAGTTCTCAAACAATAACATGTTCAACTTATCAATATATATAATCTATGCTTAAAACTAGACAGACGTAGGTCATATTTTTTTCCGTTAAATAAAAAAAAATAATTATAATTCTTCTTTCAACTTAGATAATAAAATTATTCGAAGCGTATCAATAATATTGCCATAATCAATCTGTAACGGTCGCCGATTGGCGACACTCAACGAAATAAACAGAATTTTTGTATTGCGAATAAAAAAAAACAAATCGAAAAATACCTGAGTTAAATTTTATAAAAAAAAATTCGTCGAAAAAAATTTATCCACAATTTTAGTCCATATAATGAATGTCTTGTAAAAATAATTTAAGAACCGAAATCATTCAGCAAAAACATTCGCTTGCGTTAAACGAACCGTTTTTATCATCAAGTCAATATCCTGTGATGTCAATAAATATAAAAAAAGCCGCAGTACACCTCCTCATGTTTCTTGTACAGTAAAAGTGATATTAGAAAAATAAGCCGTAATTACGACGACACGGCCTTACAAGAAAAGGAAAGGAAGCCTAAAATCATATATCAGATAACGCAATACGAGAACACGCCACACATTTTCAATCTCGAACTCCTTCACTAGCCAATCAACAGACAAGAAATGGATACGATGGGTGTTGCGAAACGCACGGAAAGGTACGCTCTCTCAAATCTGTAACACAGTCCAGGGGTGGTTAAACGCGTAATATATCGTCCACACCCGGGCTACGATTAAGTCAGTTTGTGACAACCCTTCAGAAACGTCCAGAAGAGTCGGCTCCTCGATATCGAGAACGTTAAGCGCTGTAAGATACTCGGTGACTATTTTACTACCGGCATTCGCCATCTAAAATATCTACATCTACCAATTACTTATTGGTTGTTGTTACCTGCTGTCGAGTCGTTTTTTATTTAAGCATGTATTGTAATGTTTGTCGTGCAAGCTTATTGACATACATAGATCTGCCCGACTGCGTCTCTGTTTTAATCAGCATTCGCTTGTTAGTAATTATCAGTCGATGTTTAGAAATGAAATAGCGGAAGGGACAGATCCGACGAAATGACGCCGGCGTCGCCACAAAACTCGCACCCATAAAATGCAGCTTTAATAAAATTTGTATTAAAATAAACTGGGCGAATGTTTTCGGCAGATTAATGTCATCGCCATTTACGTCTATTTTAAAACTATCAGAAGTGTCATTCTAAACCGGCACTATTTGATATAACACACTGTTCAACTATATTTACACACCTATCGCATTTAAAACGACACTTAAACACCAAATTATAGATAATAAATGCACTAGAAGACTTAATGGCCACTTGTTACTAAATCTGTATTATTAATATGCACAATATTATAGTGGGTGGCATCACACTACGGACTTCGATTCTCGGTACGAAGACATCTAGAATTCTATACATTTCAAAATCGAAACCAGCAATTTAGACCACATCTTGAATTCGGGCAATTTTCAAATCTTAATCGTTTGTTGTATTCACTATGACGTGAATATGTACATATGTGTATAGTCATTTTAAAACAGCATTTAACAATGAGCTATATTTAGTTTAAATAATTGACATGTAGAGCGACACTTTCAAGTTAGTGTGATGCAAACTTGCTAGTCTCGAATTGAATGTTTATTTTGCGAAGCAAACCGTATTGATAGTAAAGCTAAATATATTCTACAATCCTGTTTTTATAATAGGCGTATTCATTCGAAGTATATATATTTGCTTCAATGTAATTTAGACATTACGATAGCGACTTAAGCCGAAATGTGACTATTTTTCACTAAAATCCATTTATCTTTAAATAATCTGAGAAAGATAGGATGGTAGCACCACAGCCTAAAGAATCCTTTCATACAGTCAGACAAGTTTAGACAGGTCGGTCGTGCGGAGGGTATAGGTGGATTGGATCCCAGAATTTAACAGCGTGTGGGTTTGAGTGGACAAGAGGATTGAGTGCGTTTACCGTGTTCATTGTAACACGCGCATGTAATTTATCATATCATTGATCAAAATATTTATTATTATGCTATTTTGTATCAAGTGACAACCCTGTCGAATTGACGCATTATCTACTGTCGGTCTGTACAACATCAAAGGTAGACCACACTTAATTCTTACGCTGTGGTATAGTTATTTCACGACTAACATTGAAATAGCATTGATCCCAAATATATAACATTTACGCATTATTATAAACAAAAGTCCTAATAAAGTAAATTAATAATTATCGTAAATAATATTAATCTTATCATTTACATTTACGACTATGTGACATATTAATTTTAATTGACATCATAAAAGAAGTCGTTTAAATAAATCAGCTTTCAATGTCACAATGATTTTTAAATTTATTTACATTCCTCGGACTGTAAACAGAATTTACATCCCGCATCAAGATCTGAACACTGTCAAAGACTGTTCTTTTTTATACGCGATACGTCTCTTCGTGACAGATTCGTCCGGTGTTAAACAGTCACAACGCAACATATAAAAAGTATTTTTATCTAATAAAATCTATAAAAATCTTGGGTTTAATAACGGCACTTAGTATTTAGAATTTAAAGCTGAAATATTTTACGTAAAGGTGAATACAGATCGAGCCCACTGTTGACAATTCGCTATCCTAATCTGTAATTGGTTAAAAAAATTTGACATATTTTGCACAGATCGAAAGACCAGTCTTTCGAGTAGACCGTCATTATTAGGATGTTTGGTGTAGACCGAAATTTTCCTCATTATTTAGTGCGATTTTAAAATGTGGTATTGACTTTTGGGCAAACCGAAAGACCAGATTTTCGAGTAGACGTCATTATTAGGATGTTTGGCGTAGACCCAAATTTTCCTCTTTATTTAGTGATATTTTCAAAAGAGGTGGTATTGACTTTTGGACAACCGAAAGACCAGTCTTTTGAGTAAACCGTCACATGTGGTCTTTTCAGTAAACCGAAGACTTTGTACTTGGTAAAATTACAAAAAAAACATATATTTATTTTCTAAATTGCAACTAATAATCTAGGATAGATAAATAAGATAGAAAAGTTATTGAGAAAATTGCTGAAGCCCTAAGGATTTATAAACTTAAGTTTTTTTTTGTGGTTTTTAATTTATTTTATTTATGATTGCATTGAATAACTAACTTATTTATAACTATACTAGAGGTGGGATTGATTTGTACTAAATACTTAATTAAATATAGTATGGCAATTCTATTTACAGATGTCAGCTAAAAGGTGTCGGTCGATACATAAATATTTCAAATCGCGATCCCTGGCTCATTTTTCCCTTTATGTCACGATTTACTCCGTCTGAATTTGAACCTCAGTCCACGTTACGGCAATCTATAGAATTTCAAACCGAATACAACCAAAATTCGGTTACAAAAATTATGTCAATAAAAATAACTCGTCTTTATATTTCTTATCCATACTCAGATTTTTAGTTTTAACCGTAACTCTAAGTAAGGTCCATTAAAAAGACCGAAATACTGTGACATAATATCAAAATTTCTGTCATTCATCCCGTGCATGCTGACATACATAAGTAACATAACTGGCACATCAAAATTTGGCTTCGTATTTTTATGTCTTTCCGTCATATCATAAGAACAAACAATCCAAAGTATGGTCTTTTTAGTAAACCGTAAAGAAACATTCATATATGTTTTCAAAATTTACTTAAGTAATGAAATTTACTAGAAGACGATTTTATAATATCTAATTTAACAAGTTCTACTCAATATACCGACAGTCTTCCGAGTAGACCAACTATTTCTAACCATATAATACTCTATAAATTCATATATTATTATTTACATACCTAAATTCCAAGGTCTTTAGACCGTAGTCTTTTGAGTAGACCGTATCATTTCTTGCCTCCATAAGCAATTAATTTAAAACTCAATCATAACAATTGTCTTCTTATAACAGAAGCCGATTCCGTCTATGGTGAGTAGACGACGGCTGATTCACGGATCTATGTTTCCGCAGCAGATGTCTATGCTGTGGATCCAACATGGCGGTGTAGCCAGCAGGCGAACACAGCTCAGGATATCGTTGGTAAAACGCGCGATAGCCTTCATGTAGGAGATATACCTCTGGATAATGGAGAGCTGGATAACTCTCCTTATTCTTAGCCCGGTCAGATGAACGAAGATATCGGGAACTGAAATGAGAGATTTTTAAATAATTTTTACGATAATTCAACTCTTTTAAGTCCTCTTAAGAATCTGAGACCACGGAGATCTGATCCGAGATCGGGCGTAACAATTATAGAAATCATTTATGTATTACATAATGCATTGATATTTTATTTCTCAATCTTGTATGCTACAATATTTGACTGTAGAATGTTATATCAGGTCACTTATGAAAAAAATGTTCTTCAAATATACTAAGTTCGCCCGGTAGACGTATGCAATATATTCCTGGAAACCACAGCACAATCTTCCGGGTCCAATCGTGAATTGAACCCATCCAGGGACCTACATAATCATACATACAATTTCAGGAGTTCAATCACATACGCCAGGACAGAAGACTTATGCGCGCGTGTTTGTGTGCACATTACGCATTATCTGTAGTTTAATGAATTCCAGAAATCAATAACAGATGGCGTTGTTCATTTGTGTCAATTCACTGATCGGTATGAATGTTAAATGTAATCAGATCGATTATACTAATAGAGAAGATATCTATCGATCTTTGTTAAATTTAGTGACGGATTTGTCGTTGTTGGTCACGTTATGTAGATGGTAGGTGGTCATTGTCTTACCAGCGTGGGCGGCCATTGTCCTACCGATGCTACTCCGATCGGTCTTTACTAATCAATTCCATATAACTTGAAGTTAGTCATAAATGGAAGTCATAAATCCTAGTACTTTTTTTTTAATCTTTATTAACATTGTCACAACAATTTACTACTTCCTCAGTCTCTGTCCCCCTAAATTTAGAAAAGGCCAGAGCACTCACAGTTTAGGCCCTCTCTCGAGCGAGAATTCGCAGTGGAAGACCAGGATTCTCCGTTTGGACGTGTCCTTGGGTTGCAGCGGCTCGCTGACCAAGTTGAGGATCTGCGCCGGCGTGTACAGGTTGGAGGCGCCCAGGATGTGGCCACCTTCGTACTCGTACGGGTAACGGCAGTCGATCACCTGGGGACAGGGTGTTGAGTTAAGCCCGAGTCTTGGAGAGGAGAGTGAATACGCTATTATAAGTTAGTGCGTTCACCATCTTACACTTCATCACCACTTACCATCAAGTGGGAGTGATGTCAAGTATTACTTAACTTAATAAGTTATTAAGTCCGTAAAGAGTCTCTGTCTCTAAGTTTAGTATGACTATGGCGTCGAAGCTGACGAGCGGATGGAACGATTTTGATTTAGTTTTCTGTATATATTATACATATAACTTACGTTCACATCTCGTGGTACTCAACCCGTTACTCACATGTTGTATAAAACCCGCGATGATATAATTTTAAAATCATACGATAGACATTTACCAAAACACCATTTAAGGAATGTTTGACTTGCACGGCCTACATTTCTACTGTAAGGGGTAGCCACGATTAGACAAACCAATAATTGCGAGTACCCGTCGAGGATTACTTGTCCGGCTACAAAGATAACGTCACCTGGAAATCGCTGATGGTGTCCGTGTAGTCGCCTCTCATCAAACCAGCGAGGGTGTCGCACGATATGGACTTGAGGTCGGAGTGGTCGCCGCTGGTCAGCGGGAGGGCGAAAGGCAGCGAGAAATCCCCGATGAGGTCTGGGTCTACTGCGGCTGTGACATGGAACGGAATTAGACATCAAAGAAACGTTTAATGTCCCACTGCTGGGCTCGGGGCCCACTAAGAAGGGTTAAGGCCATCCACCACGCTGGTCAAGGGCCGGATGGCATACTTCACACACGTTTGAGAACGCTGATACAGTTTTCGGTGTGCAGGTTCCCTTAAAATATTTTCCTTCACCGGAGCAAATGATTTATGGTAATTGATTTGTGATACGCAGATAATTTGATGATTTAGATGTGGATTAAAACTTGAGGTTAGTGCTGAGATCGAAGTTCCAATCGCTTATCACTTTGCCACTCACACACACGCATGCACGCACGCACGCACACATGTTTAAGTATACTAAGTTTGCCTCACTGTATAACTTTTCCATTTTTGTGTGCAGTGGAAGAAATTCTGATTAGGAACATACAAACTTCCTTTTACAAACTTCTAGATATTTTGTTTCCTGTAAACTTATTGTGTGTGTCCATAGTAAGAAACACACACACGGACGGACACAATACCCCGCATTAATCATGGAGACACACATGAGGCATCACAACGTCTAAGAGAAGTATTAGAGCAAGGGACTATTTTCTCTGTTGACAAGGCTAAATCTGTATGAATGACTGCTGTCAGGCCAAGGTAATCTTGGGGCCGGATATTCTAGGTTTTGTAGGGCTAGATACATATAGGGTACTTTTATATATTGAAAATATTTTTGCTGAACTCAAAAGAAAATACTATTTATTAGTATAGTGCTCTCGGCGCAAATCTCCAGAATCCCATGCATGTACTATATCTATACTAAGATTATAAGAGCAAAGCTTTGTATTTTTGTATGTTTGTAACGGACAAACTCAAAAGCTACTGGACTGATTTTAAAAATTCTTCCACCGTTAGAATGCTACAGCATCCCTGAGTGATATAGGCTATATTTATTACAAGAAAAAATAAGCGATCCTTGCTAAAACTTCAGTAACGTGAACCAAGGCTAAATGAAATAAATTTGCTTAAAAATTTCTCTCATCGCATACGTGCGGAAACTATTGATAAAGTACACCCGAGCGAAGCCGGGGCGGGCCGCTAGTATAATATATAATTAACTACTTACAACGAGCTAATGCGGACATTATCGAGGCATTGTTTTCAGAGAAGGCCCTTTGCAACACCGGCCTCCCTTTAACCTCAAAGTCCGGACTGTAACAGTTGGACTTTCTCCGTTTACTTGATCCACAATCTACCTCAACGCTCCGTTTACTGGTCTTCTTCTCATTAGGATTCTCCGTTATTGAGAATAGCGAAACCCTGGCTTTTGAGGCTTCAGGGTTATAACTAATGCTCCGATGAAAACCAGGCCGCTTTAAACTGAACTCGTTGTCTGGAAGAAAGTTATCCTTAATCTGTCCGGACAGGAGCTCATTGAAATTGGCCATCTTAGGACTGTTTGATACTTCCTCGATATCCAGAAACGGTTCCTCTAGTTCTGATATGAAACCACTTTCCATTGATGTAGTTGATTCGGAGGGGAACCTTAATTTACTCGAGCCCGGTGATGACATGGAGCCGATGCTTGAATCGCTTCGTTCATGCTTCAAAGTATTCTTCGTTGGAGTCTCAGTGAACTTTAGGCTCTTCTTAACAGATACATTGCTCGTTGATGGTCGTTTGGCTGCCGGTGAAGTGAACTCAAAGGTTTCATCCTCAAAGTTCAGCATGCGGTTCGTAGTGATTGATTTGTTGAAGGATGTTGATTGCTCGGTGTCTGACAATGGAGCCCCGAAGACAAAGCTACTTGATGTGACTTTCCTAGACGTTGACCGTCCTCTGGATATGATGTTTGGGCTGTCCGTGGATATTATTTCATATTTGTTGCACTGATCGAAGTTATCAGCACCAAACTCTTCTTCCAAATCATGCAGAGTGTCAAAGTCAGGGTTCATGTCGTTCAGATCCTTTTGGGGCACAAAGATGTCTTTTTCAGTCTCCTTAGCCATTTCGAAGGATCGGGATAGACTGGATGGTAATGCATCGGTGAAGTCCAGCTGTAAATAAGAAATTCTGCAGTAAAATACTATAGTAAAAACAGATTATATCCTGGGTTTTCATGCTTTTGACGAAAAGTACATGAGCTCAACTTATAGGCTAATTTAAAGGGATATTGGTGAATTCGCAAACTTCAATTTTGCAGTCTACTTGGAAGGAATCTCATAAAAGACTGCTTTTTCATGTAGACGGTACATGTGACAGTTTTCAACTGACATGAGTTATGTAGCTTCGAGCCATCAGCTCTTTCTGAGGTGTAGATCCTGTACACTTAGGCTGAAGCTTGAAGTAAGAGGCCAACCTAATGAATGTAATTTCTTTTGTTGGTCAATAGCTGACAAGGCCTAACAATAACTATCGAACTATGACAATATGAGTGAAAAAATCATTACCTTTGTCATAGACCAATTAGTTTTCTGTGCTTGGTAACTTTCTCCAAACGAACAATCTCTAGTTTCTTCTTCCACATCCAGCTTTACAAAGCTCTCGCTCATGAACGGACTGTTCTCCTTATTAGACATTTTAAACCTAGTCCTCTCTTCGAAGATCCTAGTTATTTTGGAAGATCTGTTTAAGGAACGGCTTGTTAATGGTGATGAAGAGTTCCGGTCAATCAACGGTGACTTCTGATCACATATCGAGTTAATTCGTCTCAATGGAGACTTCTGGGTTGTTAGTGGAGATTTTAATCTATTTAGTTGGTTGTGTAAAGGTGACTTTGATTGAATTGGTGACTTCTGGGGTATAGGTGACTTAAGCCAATCAATTTGATTGTGCAATGGTGACTTTATCCTGTCAATCTCTGGTCTTAGTATCGAATTGTGAATTTCTCCAAGGATCCTCCGCTTTGACGGCGTGCTCAACGGTGAGCTGTGGGGTGATTTGTGACTGAAGTCGAGGGAGTGCGGATTCATCTTATGTTTGTAGTTCGTGATGACTGCCTCGTCTTGTTTCCGCTTCTTGGAGTTGTTGCCGGAGTTGATTCGGAAGCTTTCCGTTATCAACCTGGAAAGAAAGAGAGGCAAGTTTCAGGCAAAACGATATGAAACTATCATCATCGCCGACATTTTAATTGTAAAGGGTACTCACATTTTTGTATTTTATTATGATATTTTTAATTATACAGATCATGGTAAATACGGAAATCGTGAGTACCAGTTACTTTTAATTAGGGATGTGATAGATATAAAATTATTTCGGGTTATCCGATTGTTTCGGATAATTTCGGTTACGGATATTAGATGATTTTGGACTTGTAAACAAAATATATAATTGTTTGACTTTTTGTCTAGTTAGGTTAGGTTACGATATAATTTTCCTTTACAAATTATTGTACACCGCCTCCCCCATTGTACGAACTATAAGAATATTAAAGGCTGCCTGGAAAAGATTGCTACCCTAGCGTAAGGTCGCCCTTTGTATACCTGATGTAACTTTAGATCACTATGTGTAATTTTGTTTGGTGTACAAATAAAGAATATTTGTATTTGTATATTTGTATTTGTATTGTATTTAAAATGGAAAAAACTCGAGGTGCTAAGGTTCAGACTGCGAAAACCTGTCTTAACGTGTTTCATTTAGACTCTGCCACGATCCGAAATGTAACCGAAATTATTCGAAACTTCTTTTTCGGATTCGGTTACAGTGTCGGATATGTTTTATTTCGGATATCCATAGTTTCGGTTACAGAACTCCATAACATCACTACTTTTAATAGGTAAACCATAGTAATTATAACTTTGAATTATTTAATTAATTGACGTTCACATAGAGCCCATCTTCATATAACGTCGCGCTAACTTCATTATATTAGGAGTCTGGAGTTTCACCTGCTTCTCACAGAAATCACATTTGAGTGACGCACCAACCCCTTTAAGAGCTGGCTTGTTTTCAAGTTTTGATTTATTCATATCTATTTAAATTTGAAAAAAAAAAAAACATCTATACTAATAAATAAAAGTAGAGTGTCTGTATGTAATATTAAAATAACCACTTTTTACTGCAAGCAATATATGAATGTATATACGGTACATATACCAATATAACATTTTTAACAATTTTTGTCTGTGAGTCTGTTCCGGTTAATCTCTGAAACGGCTGGACCGATTTTGACGGTACTTTCACTGGCAGGTAGCTGATGTAATAAGGAGTAACTTAGGCTACTTTTATTTCTACTAAATAACTTTTTTGTTAAATTCGACGCGGACGACGTCGCGGGCACAGCTAGTATTTGGATATCGTTATACAACGCCATCTGTCAACAATGTCAGGTACCAGGAGGTTATCAACCATCGGCAGTAATGCTAGTACCAGAAACCTTTACGAGATGGCGCTATGTAATAAATAGTAATAAAAAATATTTATCTATGAAATATCGCGTTGCTTTAGTAAACGCAATTGATCTAGGTAAACTTAAGAAGCAAAGCCTAATTGAAATCGAAATTTTATCAAAATCGTTACAGCCGTTTCCGAGCTACGCGAAATAAATCCATATACATCTGTAGCCCCAGCTGTAACTTTATATTATTTACAAGTGATAAATATTCGTTTTTTCGCTGACCCAAACCCTACCATTTTCTAAATTTGTGTGTGTCTGTCTATCTGTCTGTCTGTATGTCCTCCAATAACTCAAGAACGTATTGACCTATCTTGATAAAAATCAGTATAGTACATGCAATTGCCCACATGAAAAGCTATATATGATATCCGTAAACCTTACGGTTATGATTTAAATAATTATCTTCGTATTTCTTCGGCAATCATATTAATAGTGTTTGTTTATGGATGTGTGATTGCGTACGTGTGTGCGCCATAATAGTACTATAGCATTTATAGATTACATAAAACTGTCAGTTAATTTCGTTTTATGAAATTTATTAAACACTAGCTGTGCCCGCGATGTCGTCCGCGTGGAATTTAACAAAAAAGTTATTTAGTAGAAATAAAAGTAGCCTAAGTTACTCCTTATACATCAGCTACCTGCTAGTGAAAGTCCCGTCGAAATCGGTCCAGTCGTTTCGGAGATTAGCCAGAACCAACAGACAGACAGACAAAAATTGCAAAAAAATTTATTTTGGTATATGTACCATGTATACATTCATATGCATGTAGTAAAAAGTGGTTAATTTAATAATACAAACAGACACTCCAATTTTATTTATTAGTATAGATTATCATTTGTACCTGTGGAAGGACGTTGGAGAGATGAGAACAAACAAATAAACATTACAAATTTTGTACCGGTGAACTACGTTAAAATATAACTTGAAACTATTAAAATAAGTACGGAAAATTTATTAAATATAATATACCACATACAGAATACAAAGATACATTAAATATTACACAAATACTCATTATCAATAAAATGCATTTCACTCTGTAGTAACAACGCATCAGTAACAAAATATTTCATATTGTACTGTGTGATATATATTACAGTGCAGACACAATTGTAGGTTAAACTAACATTTAGTTCTTCCTTATATATATTTCTCTGTACTTAAAATAAATAATTACTATAACAGAAATAGATAACCCATAAATTCAACAATTCTCCAAATCTGTTGCCTATAGACAGGTGTATTCTTTGTACTCCTATATATACTAATATTATTAAGAGAGAATGCGAATTTTCTCAGTTTGTCGGTATGGGGAGTGTAATCTTCGAAAACACAGCATCTATTTGAAAAATTCTATTAAATTTCAAAAGGTACATTATTTGTACTGATATAGGCTACACATAATTAACTTTTCAACCCAGACAAAGTCAGGAAAGGCTGCTAGTATACTGTAAAAATAGATACATGTGAACATAAAATATATCAGTCTATCTGCAAACGATGTTTGCAAAAACAATTGCATGGATTTTCATCTAGTTTTAATAATAAGCATGTTTACGAGGAAGGCTTTGATGGATTATATTGTGTGGTTATAATATATTTATAAAGCTTTGACTTGATGGTGATATAAGGTTACAGAAATAAATATAGCTGAGCTTTCTCTCTCTCATTACTGTTTAATGTGAAAGCCAGGCTGTCTTACAATATAATTATATTGATGAATGCCAGCATGTACAATGACTAGAAGCAGTTGTATGTTTGATCACCCATGCAAAGGTAATTGATTCAAATGTTATATGCAACTATAAATTATTTTTTATGCAGTATGCTTGCTATAAGAAACCATTTCAAGGTATCTTGTTCACTATGAAGTTCAACATAACGGTCTTAAAGATGTTAAGTGTGTTAACACACTTAATCTCTCTATTTTGAGAGAAACCTCAACAGGTGGGATAGTTATCAATGATATTGCTAACTTATCAAAATTAAGTTTAATTAAGAATTAGTAATTAAATCACTATTAAGCATATAACAAATTATACTTATTCATTTCAAAATAAGACATTCCCACAACATATCATCTACTCGTATGTAGTATAAGATTGTTACCAAAATCACCCGTAAGTCGACAGACAACTTGGAATGATACACAATGGTTATAATAAGCAAAAGAGGGTTGCATATGACAATGGATATTGCACCCCATCGAATCAATATCGACTATCGCACTAAATATCCCTAAAACGGGTTCTACGTACCGCTTTGCCGGTTCCCATAGCAAAACACGAAAGCACTCGGCGGTTTTCGTCGCATGAACGTTTTTTCAGGCCAAAGGTTATGAGAACACGAAACTACTACGCGGTCGAATCCAAACTAGCGTACCGTGGTTGAATAGTGAAATATTTAAGCACAGGATAACTTTTTTTTTTACGAAAACAGGTAGACGGGCATCGAGTACAGGAATCATATGGTGGAATGACGTTTGAGTTCGCGCGCTTTTGTTATTCTGTCAATATCGTCGTGTCAAATGTGTTGCGTTTTGAAATTAAAATTGCGTTGCGGATTCGTAAATTACATTAATTTGGAGATTGGAGTACGTATTGTTATTTCATAAAAGTTTTATGATATTATTATATAAAACAGAATAATATATATAATAATTTACTTGCGTATTAATATGTAGATAAACACACTATATTGTAAGTGTTTCAAAAATACCATAATGTAAAAATTACCTTGGTGCCGGATTTAGCCAAATTTCCCATTTGTTTCGATTTGTTATGATTGAAAGCTTTTAATACATAATGATTTTGCTAATTATAATTATTCTTTCAATGTAAGTTGTTGCAAGTTTTATATAATGTAACCCATAAATAATATACTGTTTACAAATACAAAACAAGCTATATCTGTCGTATTTATTTTTACAACTATTATTACACTACGCAATCTTTTTTTTGATACGATTTTCGCCAACATTTGGATTAGTCTCCCGTTTGGCTTTGGTATTTAATTTGGTATTTGGTATTTCAGAAGAGGGATCTTCATCTTATGTGTGCCGTAGAGAGGGCATACTTTTTTATTTTAATAAAAAGCCACATTTAGACGTCATTATCTATTTACTCTCTTACATACAATTATGCAAATCTTCACATACTTATTACAATTTCTAATTCCGAAGACATGAATCGGTTAGAATAATCAATATTCCCTCCTGCGTATTAAAATGAGAATAATTTTGGAAGGGGCGAACTGATTTAATGAATAAATCACAATCTTAAACACACCGTTATCCTTTACAACGGAAAATCTTTGATCCGTTGTTTAGAGGTCTGTTACGTATTGGTAAATGTAAATAATGAGCGGTGGTTTTACAAGACTCGTTTAACATTTTAATTATGTATTTCCTACCAAATGAGTTCTGTTTAGTTCAACCGGTGCGAATTTCTCTTTCTCAAATCTCCATAACTTAAATTATAGATTTTTCTTACAATTAGGTATTTGTGTCTGTGTGAGTGTGTGATTCGCATAACTTAATAATATGTGAGTAATGAACAATAATTACTCGTAAGCATTTATATTGTATAAAATCCTGCCCAAATCTGGAATCGTATTTTTCGTCACCACATAACTACACTCTAGGGTTATCAAGACAGGATGTTGTTGTTAGTACATGATTTTGTGGCAGAATTAAACTACTTTATCACTTTTTAATTCCTAAAGTTCACCCCTTGCACTCTGTGTCGGAGTGATTAGACCATAAGACAATTGGGAGTTTGCTTCGGTCATGGAGGTGATAGTTTCTAATAATTAATAATCTACTAATACTAGTCGATACTGAAAGTTATATTTGCATTTAATTTGCTTTATGTATCTGTTGCAGGTTGTTTATTATCGCAAATTTTAATTGATAATTTCCAAACGTTCTATTTTTTTTGATTCCCAAATGTTACCAGTTGTAGTTTTTTGTGCCAAAAATCCAGTTTTATTTTTAATTATTATATTTTCAACCAGTTCGTCCGTTGACGTTAAAACCTACTGTCAAACGGTCTCGGTGAGCTCGTTTCATTCAAGACTACCCTTACAGCCGAACAATGGTTGCAGTTGCACCCGAGTCGACGTCTTGGGGTTTTTTGCCGGGTTAACGGTAATTGACCGACAGACAGGGGGACTTTTATACATACATTTTTATGAGTCCCAATCAAGACATTTCCATGCACACAATACTGATATATACGGAAAACGATTATAATATAGTCGTTTCTAAAGGAATATAGTATTTTGTATTTTAAGACACTGGTCAGTAATAGTTTATTTTGAGAATAATATAATTTAGGAGTAATTAAAAAAACGAACGTTCAAATTCATACATTTCCTTCCACAGTTTTTACGAGCGAAATTGAAATATCTACACTAATCGATAAATGTTGTTAGGCGAACAAAACAAGCATTTTTTTTTTATTTCAAATATAGCTTAAGAGTGGACGAATTTGCTAGACTTCAAATGGCACTTCATATAAAGGCCCTTTTATACTAACACAGCTTTTTATGCTGACATAAGTTATCGAAACTTAAATAGTCAAAGTAATAAACAAAGATTAAACAAAACCTTTACCCACTCAGACCCCCGCGCTACGTTTCCATGTGTTGCGGGTGGCATGGACATACACAAATATGACTTCACGGACACCTATGACCCAAAAACAAAAGTTTACCTGTCACATAAATGTCTGCCCCGAGCGGGAATCGAACCCGGGACCCCTCGCTCGGCAAGCAGGGTCACTACCAACTGGGCTATGGGGTCAAGCAATCATTTAGCATATATCGCGGATTGAAGCGGGAAACGATTACGAGATTTAACACGAACATCTTTGAATGATGAGAATAGTTCAGGGATGTTATGGAGCTTCTTAACAGTAACCGAAACTATCGGATATCCGAAACCGAAACCGATAAAAAAGTTTCGGATAATTTCGGATAGAGGCACAGTCTAAATAAAGCTCGCTATGACTAGTTTACGCTGACAGAGCCGATACATTGGCCGCGTCGTTCTCATTTTAGATAGTTCTTATTATTTAATTTGTTTTTTCTCTGATTATAATACTACATAAAACCTTGAAACATAGTCAAACTTTGTAAATACGTTATATATTTATTCCAAGTCGTTAATCATTTAATATCCGGTAAAATATTATTCATATATCCGTATCCAAAATTTCATATTCATAACATTCCAGAACAGTTATGAGTGGGTGTTGTACAGATGTTCCGAAGCACACCCATATGGAATTTTGCGGTGACATAATTGCTAAATTTGAAACAAGGTTATTGTATACGCTAACTGGTAGCGAATATTGAATTTATTTATGCAATCGAGAAACGAAATCTCAATTTGGGTGTTTCAATGTGAGGCGACGTCTGCCAATGTCATCGGAAAGTGTAGGGAAGATATCGATTCTTCGTTTTTTCAATTTGACGAGTTATCTTCTGTCCTGTACGAAATGAAAGTAACATCAATGGCGAACGGTATACTGGTATGATTGGAGTCTTCGCTGCTATGACCATGGCGACGAACCGATTAGGTGGGGGGGCAATTGAGCTCCAAACTCAATTTTCACATTACAACCTATATCCCCAATATAAGATTTATAATTTTTCGAGTCTTGAATATCCACACCACCTTCAAAACAGAAGGTTTAAAATTTGTGCCCGTTTGTCTGTGCGTTCGTTCGCGCTAATGTCAGGAACGGCTTATCCGATTTCGTTACGGTTTTCACTAATGTATTGCAGTAAGCGTCACTTAATGTTTAAAGTTAATTTAATTTCAATCCGTCCGTAAATAAAAAAAATTATGAGTCAATATATGTATTACTAATTCATAGAACGTGAAAAACCCAGTGGTAAAACAATGCAAATGCTATTTCTAAGCGTAAGGTAGTTTTTCTGAAGCGAAGCGAGGGTAGTTTGCTAGTCTATATTTCCCGTTTTATAAATTATATAAGTTAATAATGGTATATATGATCGTACCCAATATATTCATTGCTCATTTTTATCACGCGTTTTGTTAATTTCTTTTAAATCTTGAATCATTCTGTGTATTGAAAAAAAAACTGTATAAGAATCTCAGCCGTACTTATCAAGATTATCGTATTGAGACAAAGTAACAGATTTTTTTTAAATTACATCCTATGTCCATTCGGAGTTTTGTAGCTTTTAAATAGTAGAGGAAGTTTTCAAATAGGTGCTGTGGTTTCGGAGGTTCCCTTCGACATAAACGAAAACTCACAAATTTCCTACTTTTTTAATAATATTAATATACATTAAGCTGTAAATTAGAAAGAGTAAAAATGTTTGTCAATGCAAATCTGAGTTATGGCTAAAACCATAAAAAAAGTTAAATGAAGAAAACTTTTCATCCCAACGCATTCACTGAAGCACTAAGAGATCTAGGAATAATATCAATTTTGCCATTTATTTTGTTAAACCTGTTGATAAAAGAATGTTCTTAAGACATTGTATATTTGTCTGACGAATCCCGCCCCTTAGAGGCTAAAAAATGAATAGAAAAAATCTCGTCCCTGCACTACAAGGCCAACAATAGCTACGCATTACTTGATTCCACACCCAAAACAGTACAAAGAGATAACGAACAGTGATTTGAATAAAATATACACTTCTTCACCAGCAAACCCTTTTATAACATAATATTTCACGCGATTTTCGGCCTTTCGTCAAGGGATGTAAAGGATATTTTCAGATTAGGTTAAGGTTTGACGGTTGAGACTAATGTAAAATAGATGCATTCAATTTAAGAGCTTTTTGTTGAGACAATCGCTTGCCAATTTTGAATTGTTGAGTGTACGAACTAGCAAAAACAAATTATAATCAATGCATTATTTTATTTTATAGGCAACACCACCTCGTTTCGTTTGAAAACGGA